>JALBCR010001773.1:0-207514 GCA_030710515.1 Abscondita cerata | reverse complement strand
TTACGTATTGCTGGTTTTGTAAGCCTCGCATACATCATACAAAGATCTTTTTTAGGCGAGTATAAAGACAAATTGAGCTCTTTGAAGATTTTATTGAAAGTGAAAATAGATGCACTGTTCAATCCACGTTCAGCGCTGAAATTATCCTTATAAAGCTTGTATAGTTCAGTTTTAGAGCGCTATAGTGGTTCAAGATACATTTTTTTAGTTGAAGATTTACAATAATGGCTCTCCATTTTTGGTAGAGACTGAAAGAATTGGTGAACTGAAGAGGTGGTTTTTTGAAATCTTGTTTTCCGTGCATTGCTTTATCTAATTCCTTGGTTACCATGACCAACATCGTCAGTATCTTCTTTTCTATTCTCTTTAAACCAATTCCAAACCATTGTCTCCTTCAAACCAAGTGTACCGCCATACATTCTTTTACAAACTCTAAAAAGTTTCCAAATCAATTTTTAGGATATACCTGATTGAGAAGTTTCTTCTGATACATTTTTCTCCTCTCCTTTTTTCACATTTTCACATCGTACCAAGCTTTGTACGTATACTTTCCGCTCCTTCCAGTCATATCATGCCAAAACTTTCGAAACAGTTTTAGGCGTTTCTCTTCTGTTAGTTTCTGACATTGTAAGGCAGATGCAGTTTTACCAACAACACAATCGCATGGCTTTGACAAATATTTACCTGTTCTGTAAATTTTATAATCCCAAGTTTCTCCAGTTTTTTTCTTGCCTTGGTACGGTAAGCCTTTTTCTCTCGATTGAATTTATTGTGACGGTATTTCATGCTGGGAGTAATTTCTTTTTTCTTCTGGTTTTGACATTCAGAACATCATCAGCTGACTTATTTGTAGCATCATGATGCCTTGCGCCGGATAACTCTTATCACACATATATGCAAGGAATTTGAGAAGTCTCTTCTGTATGTTTTCAAGCATATGTATATTTTTTAAGTATCCAGGATTCTGATATTAGTGAACAATATTCAAGTTTGGATCTTTCTAGGCAATATATAGAGTTAATAATGAGAAAATGTTAGATAAACCCCTCACCGTTTTGTATAAACAAAACCTAGTAATTTAAATTCTTGTTTTGATATTTAACGTATATGGAAAGAAAATGAAAAGCGTTGTATCAAAATAAACGCCCAAATCCTTCATTAGAGTAACTTGCTCTAGTGGTATATCATTTGCTGAATAACTGAAATGCATATTTTTATACAATTTTGCATTTTTATACATTTAAATTAAATTTGTTGATATTGCACCAGTAGCAGACTTTATCTAGATCGGATTGCAGTTTCTTACAATCCTGTATTGTATCAATTCTAGTAAATATTTTGAGGTCGTCCGCATATAACAACAGCCTCTTACACTCGACAGATTCAGCAAAATTATTAACAAAAAATAAAAAGAAAGGAGGACCCAAGTGATGTGGGTCTAAACTTTTTAGAATAAAAACCATTGTATGCCACAACTTGGAGTCTGCCAATAAGGTATGATTCAAAAGTGTTAGAAATATTGGCTGAAACCATAAACTTTGAGTTTCTCAAGAAGAATATACTGGTCTATTTGATCAAATGTCTTTTAAAAATCAGTATAAATTACATCAACTTGGCCCCGATCATCAATAACTTCTAAACAAAATTGTGAAAATGTGGCGAGATTGGTAAGAGTTGATCTCTTCTCCATAAATCCGTGCTGAAAGTCTGACATCAGTGGCTTAAGTTGATTCTTCATAGACATCTATGTTGGCGTCTTCTGGAGTGTAGAAAATATCAGAATCCATCTCATCAGGCAAATCGATGTCTTCTTGGGGATTGTACGAAATATCAGAATTGACCTCTTCTGAAATATTGATGTCATACGATTTCAGAATCAACCCCTCCAGAAAAAAAATAGTATCAATATCTATTGTTGTGAATGGTTTTTTTTTTCTATTTCAGGATTAATTTTCCAATAAGGAAATTCTGGTTCAGGAACATTGATTTCAAAAACATATTGGAATATCAGAAATTTTCATAATATCATTAGAAACTATGTCAATTTGTGGGACAGCATTAGTCAAGTTCATGGATGCCTATGCATCTAAAGTTAGGAACTGTTCAGATCTAAATGATTTTCTGGGCCTGCATCTACAATAAGGTGTTAAAATCCCGGCTTCATCGTTGATGATGAAATTCATAACATTACTACTGCTCGCCTTCTGTGCCATGGACACAATTCTCTGAGTTCATGAACTCATCCTGAAATTTAATAAACTCTACTAAACAGATCATACAAAAACAACGTAAGTTCATTAACATAATTTCAACATTATAATAATTAATTTATGTTTGTCCGATCATCCTATTATGCTATTCTGAATGGTAGTTATAGATTCAAGCAGTGGAAATTACCGTATCTCCACAAAAACAGATTCACAAAGAATTGAGAAATTTGCATATATCCACAGATTGAATAATATAGTCTTAAAAAATAATGTTCAATATTTTTAAATTCATGCAACTAAAAGAAACTATATACCATGATCTTACCTTATCACTCAGTCAGTTTTGTGAAAGAAACACAGTTTTTTAACCGGATTTCCATTAGTTTATTTGGGGACCTCTACGTGCACATGCATACTTACTAGAACGAACTGGGAGGTACGCGGTTTCTTGACATAATAGGAGACGATGTACTTACGCGGTTTTCTAAATTATTCTTTAGGTGCGAAATGATTCCCCACAGTAACGCGCTTTTCTAAAACGATGCGTTTGATTGGTTAGCACATGATGGCGCTCAAATACAATTTTAGGCTTGAATTGAGTTAGCGCGTTTTTCTTCTTCCTAAGGCGACGATATAGTAGCAAGTTGAGTTCTCGACATTCGCCATGAAGATAATACAGGAACCATGTAACATTTAATACTAAGGTGGGTAGTGGTTAGATGTTTAGTGTTTTAGTGATTTTCCTAAACGTTGAGTAAATGCTTTGCCCAGATGAATCACCATTATGTCATTGTTTACGTGTCACAATACAGGTTTATCTTTAAGACGCCATACATAACATTTACATCACAATACAATATTTAAAATGTACCATACGAATAAATAAATAAATAAATATTGTATTGTGATGTAGGTGTTATGTATGGCGTCTTAGAAGATCAGTATAAACCTGTATAGTGTTCTGACGAAACCGTGTGCAATAGTAAATTGGTTCGTCTTGGCAAAGCATTTTCTTTAAGGTTTAGAAAAACCACTAAAACCTAAACATGTTGACCCGTACCCACCTTAGTATTTGTTAAATGCGCATGTTCCGCTTTATCTTCATGGCGCGAGTCAGTCGAGAACCCAAGATCGATGCATACATACGAAGTTTACTTCTCTAAAAATTTAATACAGTCCACCTGTTACTAAGAATAAAGGACTATTTACACACGTCAGTGCCGTATCAGTACCGTGTCAGTTCAGTATCATTGTTATCCGTGGTCGCTCAGTGATGTCAATACACACACGTCCGTAGTATATAAACAGTGCTTGCAGTGAAATATCAGTGGAATGGCTTGTTTTACCAATAAAGAATTGGCAATTATCGCCATAGCCCTAGATGAGGAAGAGGAAAATAAGAGTTTAAATAAAAGCGAAAATGGGTACACAAGGCATGGATGACACGACAAAGTGAAGGAGAATTTATTACTTTATATCGGGAATTAGTAGACGATGAACAAAAATTTTTGAATATTTTAGAATGTCTCAAAATTGTTTTAATATATTGCTGAATAAAATAGAAAGACATTTAATGAAACAAGACACGCACTGGAGAAAAGCAATTACCCTGAGGGAACGTTTAGCAGTATGTTTAAGGTGAGTAAGCGTAATTATTGTAATAAAACAGTTTTTATTCAAAGAAAGGTAACTGAGAACATAACTAAACATAAATACCAAATATATGTATGTAATACATATACTAAGTTAAAGGTCTTGATAATTTTTAAAAAGGTTTGAATCGAGTCCGCTTGTTGATAGGACGATGACGCAATAATACTTTGATCAAGTACTCTGGGATGCTGTTGGTCTACATCTGGATTAGGTGACGACAGTGGAGTCGAGGTTCGTGTAGAAGTATTTGAATACATTGCCGGTGATTGTGCCATATCGCATGGAGATGTAACATTTGGATATTGGCTAACACAAGGTGTTTCTGAAGAACTACTTCGATGTTCACCATGCAATGATTGGTTTGATCTATACGCCGGCGCAATTATCATTTGCAGTTCGTATTTTTGAACTGTCTGAAATATTTCAGATTTGGCTAAATTTAAATAATATGGACTTAGAGTTTTGAGTGTTGAACCTATTCCAGTTAAAAATGCGTCCACGGAGTCTACTTTTCGAACAGATGAATTGAAGGTTCTGACTTTTCTTGAAGTAGGTATTCCATCAATTGGGAAGATGCACTTTGTTGGGAGGCATTTACTTTTTACGTTTGTTGAAGTTGTTAAATACGCTTTAGGCGTAGAAAATTGCCTTGATTCATCTTTAGTTTCTAGTTCAACAATTGGAGGATTTTCATCATTCACTGCGTCCTGTTCATTGCTTTGTTCTTCTTCATTATGTTCCTGTTCCTGTTCCTTCACCTCGTCTTCTTGTGATTCAATATTTCCTTTCGTATTTCTCTCATCAAAAATTTATTTAGGAATTCCAACTGCTCCGCGTATTTATACAGTTTTATTTTTTTGCGGATTGTCCACTTTTAGTTATTGTTTTTTTTAAAGCTTTTCTGTAATTGTCTCTTATATTGTTCCATCTGGTCTTACATGCGGACCCTGAAAATAAATTAGTGGTTAGGTGCTGAACTGTGCAGTCTATACTAAATTAACAAATACTTTTTTTGTAGGTATCTCGCTACTGGAGATTCTCTAAAAACAATATCATTCAGTTACCGCATGGGACATTGTACAGTGCATAAAATTGTAATAGAAACTTGCAAAATACTAACAAACATTTTAATGAGTGAAATGTTGCCTCAACCTTTAGAAGAAATGTGGAAAACTATTGCTGATGGCTTTAGCACAATTTGGAATTTCCCCAATTGTTTGGGTGCGATAGATGGGAAACATTTTACAATTCAAGCTCCCCAAATAGCGGATCTCAATTTTTAATTACAAGAAAAACTTTTCTGTTGTGTTACTGGCACTTGTTGATGCACATTACAACTTTATAGCTATTGATGTTGGTGCTTATGGCAAGAATAGTGATGGTGGTATTTTTGCTAAATCTAATCTGGGAAAAGCCCTTCAAAACAATACTTTATCTGTACCACGTCCTGCAACATTACCAGGCATAGACACTGAGGCTCCTTATGTGATTGTTGGTGATGAGGCATTCCTCTAAAAACTTATCTAATGCGCCCGTATCCAGGAAACGGATTGAGTGATTCTAAGCGCATTTTCAACTATCGTTTAAGCAGAGCTCGAAGGACTGTTGAAAATTCTTTTGGTATTTTAATTCAAAAATTTAGAATATTTACGAGACGAATCCAGGCCAAACCGGAAAATGTAGATAATATAATTTTGGCAGCTTGCATTCTACATAACTTCATAAAAAAATATGACACAAGCACATATACATATCAAAATCCAAATGCAAACTTGGATGTTATTCGGCAGACAAACCGACAAAATCTACCTATGCAAGGGGAAATGCAACTAATGCCGCATTTGTTGTAAGAGAATTGTTTACTAACTACTTTATATCAGATATTGGACGTGTGCCTTGGCAAGATGAAAAAATTTTAGAAACGGTTATTTTATAACTTATTTAATTAATAACATTTTAACTTTTACAATTTAATAATAAAGTAACAACTTACCTTCAAGTTTTAGTTCTTTTCCTATATTTCCCCAAATATTGTTTTTAAAACCGGTGTCCATGTATTTTTATTTGACAAATCGTACAATTCTGGACAATCTCGTACTAATTCAATTAATTTTTCATCCATTTTTTTATTTTCTTAGAGCAACCAAAAAATCCCGTTAGCACTTCAGTGAAAATGTCGTAAAATATCGTTGTCGATCTATTTAACATTCACGTTACGGATACTGCAGCGGCACTGACGGTAAAAGACGTTACTGTGTCGGACTTGTCTGAACAGGTCAGTTTGATACAAACGCAACGATATTTTATTTTTCACTGACACTGATACTGAACTGACACGGTACGGATACGGCACTGACGTGTGTAAATAGTCCTTAAACCTTCATATAATTAGAAGTTTGTTTATTGTTATGTGTGGTGCCCCAGAAGAACAGTATGAACCTGTATAGTGTGGTGACGAAACCGTGTGCAATTGTGGATTGGTTCCTCTTGACAAAGCATTTGCTTCAAGGTTTAAGACAACCACTAAAACTAAACATGCCAACTCTTACCCACCTTAGTATTCATATGTAATAATATTAATTAAAAGTATAACAACACAGCAATTTCATGACTACATATAATGGACCGGTGCAAGCGCCAGTCACGACAATGAATGAAAAAAAATTGTACGTTAAAGAAATGGTAAACAAAATACTGGAAAGACAGATGATCAGGGCAGAGAATACAAAATATTAGCAACTTCAGGCGTCCTTCAAATTAGTAAGCCATAATACAGCTTCGTCAGTTACATTATGAATGTTTGCAAACCCTTCTTTGAACTTTGTTAATTTTCAATACTCCACCATATATTGCACCGGTCTCCGGTTCGTTTCCACAATCATAATTTAGATTAGAAATCGCACCTTATTTAAACAAGAGTTGCCTTTTGAATGGCCTTTACTTTATTTATTTTGTCCTTGAAAGAAAGAAGTCAGGTTCTGGATGTAAGCTGCTACATAATTTGATTATTTGAAAGCTGCTAACATTATTGGGCTAAGGGCTAAGGGTGTTAACTAGCACGAGAACAACAGTGTCATGCGATTTTGAAGATGTAAGTTGACTTTTTACTGTAATTGAAAATTTAACTAATTTACAGCCTTATTCATGTATTGCGAGTTGAGTGGGATATTTGTTTTTTAATGTTGTCAAAGCTGTTGGAGATAAATAAACAAATATAGAGTAGTAACAAAAATAAAGATAACAAAATACTATAAACCAAATTAAATAAAACTTTATATAGAACGTTAAGCTTTAGAACAAAGAACACTTAGTCAATTTCAATCAATTTTGTAATTTTTATAGTCCTTTTTATCATCGGTGTATCGTTTCAAAGCGGCGTCCTAAAAACTTTAAGGCGTATCTCAATATCATTCTTTGTTACACGAAAAACTTCGTTAACGCGCACTCCAAAAAAATAAAATATTTACGAATTCTAGCAATCTCGCAAATTGATTAATAACGTAAACATCTTCACACAACTATATACAGAGTGTTTGGTTGATGTATAAATAAAAAAAAAATAAAAATTTATTTTACGTGATATCGTGAAGGGATGGGTCCATCGATTTAGGGCGGACGCAAGCGCAAGGAAAACTAGGGACGCTGAAAACCGTAGCGCGAGATCAAAGTCTGCCGCGACCTAACTCTTGCCCCCAGCTTCAATATCGCGTTTTCGCGATCTTATTTTTGAAAATTAATCAGTGTATATAATTTTTTAAGTTTTATTTTGTTTAGTTCGTTCAACTTTTGTTACACAACTTGTTTTCGATGCGGTTTCGTTAGTTGGACAAGTTGGTCAAAGTTTTACAAAGTCGTGACTGTTACATAAAAATCTAGTTGAAAGTTGCAGTTTGTTAAAAAAAAAGTAGTGAGCGCACTATCAGTTCTGACAAAGAAGAATTGTGAACACGTTGGTTTTTTAATTTCTAAAGGAAAAATTTGCAAAATCTAAGCGTAAGTTTCAAAATGGTTCCAAAAAAGTTTCGTAATTAGAGCAGATTACATTCTGGAATGCGTAGCGCAAATACCTTTTCAAAGATTATTGTGCGTCAACTTGAAGTAAATGTAAACACACAACAAAGGAAAATCATGTTGTAACTACTGTTATACGTTTAACGGCGTATTTACGTAAATAACTCTGTATAAACCTATTGTTACAGTTAAGCACGTAAAACATCTAAACAATTAATACAAAAAAAAGTATTCATTTAAAAACAAATTTTCTTGACTTGACTGTTTTAATCTCAAAATCGGTAGCCCTAAAGTAGATTAATATGTAGAGCTTTACAAAGCACAATAAAATAAGAAAACAAATACGTGAGTTTCTCAAACACACAGTTTTTAATTACTAAAGTTAATTGATTTTTTAGTTAAATTAATACAGCGAACGCTAGTTTGATGTAAATTGAATTTAATACTCAAGCAGCCGCATTTTTAACTTAGCCAAACGGGAAAAAAATATTTCGATATTTTTTTTGTTTATGCTACAAAAGCTCGTAGGGCGTGTTCAAGCTTCGACTTAAAACGATATTCTTCTTGCTTTTCAAACAAGCGTAATTTAATTACCTTCTTTTGTTGGGTTCAGCATTTTTTTTTTATTTTTCGGTAAGTAAATGCATTTATCTTGAACTCGGTTTACAGGTTACCCGTTACCCTATAATATTCTTTTTCCATTCACATCAATTATTTCGTTTCTTAACTTTACTATAGTCAAGATACAATTTATTTACGTGATTGCATAGTATACAAAATATCATTTAAAAAAAAACTTGCGAAGACTAGCATAACAATGTACGTTTGAATGGTTTAGACAATGTTATGTTTGAAATAATAACACTATTCTGGACTTCCATTGTCTATATTTTTTTGATTATATTGCGACTGTTTTAAAATAATAATCATTATTAGTTGTGTTTATTCTATTAAAATAAAATATAGACAATGGAAGTCAGAATAGTGTTATTAATTCAGCATAACAATATCTAGATGCTCAAATTTGATTGTCAACGACTTTTCGATAATTGTTTTAGTTAGTTTAATTATTGTTTTTAAAAAATGTAAAATTGAGGTAACAACACATCAGAGGAGGAGATAATTATAATTTTCTTAAAAAACATGACAACAGTAATAAATGGAATGTTAATAATTTTACATTAGGACGTTTACAGAATGCTTAAATCAAAATTATCCAGATAGATAAATTGGGAAGGATAGATCAATTTCATGTCATTTTAGCTCACTCGAGCGCGTTTCCGCGTCCACAGAAATTTTCCAATAAATTTTGTATGCAGTCTCAATTAAAACCTAAAGACAAATTTTACGAAACGTTAAAAGAATGATCGTAAATTAATTGTTTTAAAATCCTACAATCTTTAGGTGTGCTTCACACATCCAAAATCACATAAAAGCGTTATGCTTTGTGTTTTATACGCCTAAAACCCATAGTTCTTGTTCAGTATCTGTCCGAACAAAATTTTTGTCACTGTCACAATCATTAAAGTTTTGTTGTTTCGGATTTTCAAACATGTGGTTGTCGTAGTTGAAACAAAATTTCTAACGCGTGATGAATTTAAAATTTTATTATTATACAGTTTTGCTGTAATAGACACAGTCACAGTTAATTATAACCACTAAATAAATAAGAAACTTCCGTTAGTGGCACTGAAAGCAAAAAAAAGTTAATTTTCATATTTTTACACAGCGTGAATATCAATTATCGAATGATATTGTATTGAATCTCTAAATTCAGATTCACTTCTACAATCAACTTTAATTTTAAATTCTCGTATTCTCAATTTTAAAGAAGATCGTTAATTATAAGAAAATAAAATGTTTCAAAGTTTAAAAATGACTTAGGCGTTTAGAAACCTACAAAGTAAAGTTTCTTGCAAAATATAAAGGATTGTAGGTACTCTGTAAAATTGTTGTTAATTTTAAAAGTACTTTAAAAAATAAACTACCAATTAGATTTACAAGTTTTACACCGATTTAACGGCCTTTAATTTTAACATATTATTTACAGAATAGACTCCTTATACACTTAATTTTATGCATTTGTGTCTTAACGATTATTAACACACAAACAAAGAATTCATAAACGAAGATACATAAATAATTTACACCTTAACGCAGTAAATCGTAGATAGTTCATTGACTGAATAATTTAATTTCTAAGTTTTTGTTAAATTTATAAATTAAATAAGAGAATATAATAAAATAAAATTTTTATTTATACGTTACAATTATAAAAATTATTTGTAAACGTCAAAATATCATGCACTCAACAGCATACAACCGCCTAAGTAGTAAATAGTAGTAAATAAACTACAATATACAATATTATTGACATAGAACAGATAAACCTATCACAGATCATTATCACCGCACATTTAAATTGAAAAAATTGATCAACTCCATAAAATACATTATCAAGATAGATTTAATTGCATATTTAAAGTTTTCAATATTCATTATTTTCACTGATTGAGGTAAACAGTTGAACAATTTAGGTCCAAAATATTTAAAACCGCATCTGTTAGCCAGAAGTCTAGAATGGTCAATATTTATATCACAAGCATTTCTAGTAAAGTGCTCATGGATATCATTATTCAATGTATAATTGGCCAGGTTTTTTTTTAACATAAATAATACAGTGATACATATACAAACATGAAAAAGTGAGTATTCGCAGGTGAATGAATTGATGTTTTACGTCGGCTCTATATTTCAAATTTGTCATAATGCGAATTACTTTTCTTTGAAACTCAAATATACGGGATGAATGCAGTGCTTGACCTCAGGCTATCAAACCATACAAAATGGGCGACACAAAAAGTGAGTAGTACGCAGTTAATAGTACACTCATGAAATTTAAAACTTGGACACCACAATTTCTGTAAACAAAAGTTTGCACATTGTGAAGCGGGCTTAAGGGTATCATTTACAATTCTAACAGCAGGTAGTCTCAGCAGGGGTTATCTTATAGAAGGACTGTAGAATGAATCATTACACTAAGCACGTTTTAGAAAATAGGTAATTTACGTTGCTTACTTAATTTTTTTCTTTTAAAGAATATATTTGAAGGTATCGCTAATTAAACACCATAGCTCGATTAATTATCGAATCAAAATTTTGTTTAGGAAATGTTTACAAAATTAAATTAGAAATAATTTTGATTTAAAAACGTCTACAAGCAACAACTTTTAAATTAAATCAAAAACTAAACATGGTTATTTGGGTTGACTGATTATTACTTATTTTTAAAAAATTCTAACCTACTAATTATTGTAAGTTATTAAAAAAAATCATTAAACTCTCTATTCATAATATTTAGTCCTTACAAAATGTATATTTTATGACGTTTCATTCCGAAACAATCCGCGCTTTCAAATCAGCACCGAGATGAGGTGGCATTTTCACAACACTTGAAATTTTAAACTAAAATGGAATTTACATTTCTTACTTTATTTATTGGTTCACACTATCCCTTCTCAAACAGTAGGTAATTGTTTATTTATTACATACTTCTAATGACCAATGTAACAACCCTTAGAGCAATATGACTCAAAGGAAGTAAATTAAACAAGCAAGGATATTCTATTGTTATTGAAACTTATTCATAAAGTAAAAGCCATTTCCTTATAATGCTAATGGACAGGATTTTCTTTTAAGTATTAAGATTACAATAGAGGACTTATAAACTTTCGAAAATATCTAATTATAAATATTTACACTGCAATTGCGCTTTTTCCTTAATAATTTCTTAGCAATAACATACACGTTCTTGGTTTTAAGTTGTCATAAATTTGATATGATATAAATTTGTGTTTCTAATATTACATCACAAACTAATCTTTATTCGCCAAAAAATTGTTGCTTAAGTTGTAAAGCTTCGTACACACCTGAACAACAAACCGAGCAACAAACATAACAACGAACCGAAAGTCAAACAGAACGACAAACGATCTTTTATGATTTCCACAATCCGAACAACAAACGGAACGTTTGTGCTGTTCCCATAATTATTTTCAGTAGTTTTCAGTTCATATATATTTATTATTGAGAAGAGAAAATTGCGGAAAACAAGAAGATAGTGCCAACCAAATTTTTACGCACAAAGAAGAGTAAAAATTATAATTTACTTCGTTTTTTTTTTTTGAAATTTCCCGCCCAAATGATGCTAATAGGGACATCATTTTTCTTCTTCTTCAACTCCATAATATTACCTAAAACACAACAAACCCACAAAAGGGAGGACAAAAATAAATAATTTAATTCTCCCGCATAAGTTTGTTCGCCGTTTTGTTTAGATTCGTCCAAACCTGCAAACGCATTCGCGCGCATTTTCTTTGATGTCGGAGAAAAACCCGACAAGTTGCGGCCGACTTGCGAATCTGTTCTAAAATTCGTACGTAGCACCGTCCAAATTAATGTTCCGATTGCCGTTCGGTTCGTTGTTCTGTTTGTTCCTCGGTTTGTTGTTCAGGTGTGTACGAAGCTTTACAATAAGCATATTAATATGAACTATATCTTATGAAAGGAGAGTTATGTAACTATAATTAACGACTTAACGTTACGTTAGTAGATTCCATTTACTATTTACACATATTTTCTTGGAACATTCGATAATTAACTATCGGGATATGATGACCCTATACTTCGCAGGTTGTGCGCAACTGGATACAAGCAAATAACTTGGAGCTGTTACCCTGGCCAGCAAAAGCCCAGATTTTAACATTATCGAAAATGTTTGGGCTCGAATACTTGCTGTTATCCGAAGACAACAAGGGCCAAATTTTATACCAGTAAACCGTAATGCACTAATTGCAGCCATTGATACCGCATGGGAAACGATTAATATTAATTATATTGATACCTTGATAGCGTCAATGAGCAGACGCCTCCAAGAATGTATCAATAATAATGGAGGTCACACCCATTATTGATTTCTTATATTTATTTATATAGTAATACCTTTATTTAAAAAAAGTTTTCATTTAATTTTAAACTATAACTTGGTATCTTAATTATAATTATGTAATAAATTCTTGTCAAAAACTAAATATATACGTTGACAATAAGAATTGCCTTAGTTTTTATTTTCACTTTTATATTAACTACAGAAAAAATGAAACGTCATAAAATATACATTTTGTAAGGACTAAATATTATGAATAGAGAGTTTAATGATTTTTTTAATAACTTACAATAATTAGTAGGTTAGATTTATTTAAAAATAAGTAATAATCAGTCAACCCAAATAACCATGTTTAGTTTTTGATTTAATTTAAAAGTTATTGCTTGTAGACGTTTTTAAATCAAAATTATTTCTAATTTTATTTTGTAAACATTTCCTAAACAAAATTTTGATTCGATAATTAATCGAGCTATGGTGTTTAATTAGCGATACCTTCAAATATATTCTTTAAAAAAAAATTAAGTAAGCAACGTAAATTACCTATTTTCTAAAACGTGCTTAGTGTAATGATTCATTCTACAGTCCTTCTATAAGATAACCCCTGCTGAGACTACCTGCTGTTAGAATTGTAAATGATACCCTTAAGCCCGCTTCACAATGTGCAAACTTTTGTTTACAGAAATTGTGGTGTCCAAGTTTTAAATTTCATGAGTGTACATCCATTGGAACTAGATTGACTAAATTTCTAATTACAAATATGTTTTTAGACAACTTTGTTGCTAAAGTGTCAATATGTTTGACCCATTGTAATTTAGAGTCAAAATTAATGCCGAAATACTTAACTTGGCGAGCGTAATCACCAAACACAGGTTTATGACCTAAAATCATATTTACTGTTTTATTGTTATTAAGTTTAAGTTTATTACTGCCAAACCATTTCAAGGCCCCCGCAGGAGCATCGATTATTTGAGTATGCAAATAATATTAAATTAATTGCTGATAAGTGATTAGCAATATCGTTTATGTATATTAAGAATAGAGTCGGCCCCAGCACTGACCCTTGTGGAACCCCTAGACTTACATTTTCCACCTTGGAAAGTGTGTTATTTACAACTATATATTGAGATCTATTAGTTAAATAATTAGCAATTAGGTCACAGCTGACCGTATTGAAATTGTAGTAACGTAATTTTTTAATAAGCACTAAATGCAAGACGCAGTTAAAGGCCTTCTGAAGATCAAAAATTTTATTTGACAAGAAATGCATTTTAAATTCTGCATTATAACTAAGTTTAAAGAATGCAAATATTTCGATAGATTTTTATACAGTGTATCTAGTATTTTGCATGTTAATATCAATATTTATTATTCTCTTAAACATTTTAGTTTTAAAAAACGCTTTTAAATGCCCATTCAAGAAATAAAAGATTAAAAAAACGGTTAAAAAAATACATTACAGTAAAAATACTGCAATTTAGTGGAACTTAAAACATAGAGTGTTTACTACTAAACCAAGAATAATAAATTGTAGTACCTAGTAGCTAACTAAAAGTAATTGCTGAAAATGTGGCAGTTAGTAAAACGTTTGTCATTCTGATCTAAAGAATTAAGGCAAAAAAACATTGTTCAGATGAGTTGTGTTGTGATGCGACACTGGATGGATCATACCGCTAAACTTACCCTGTATTTAAATGAACGGCGTGCACATTCATCTGATGTTACGTTGACTTTAGCTCATCTACAACATCGACGCCGTCTTTTGTTGAAGCAACACTAAATTCTTTATCGATTTTATCATTATCATAAAATCTAGATAGCATAGAAACGATTTTACTTGGTTTTGGTTTGTATGTAACTAAAATCATGGGTTTATAAAACGCAAATATGCCACCATACTTCTTCTTGTACACCACCACGTTTTTGACAAACTTTTCGAAAAGTCACTTTTCTTAACTATGCGTTTCCCAAATATTATTTTTTAAATTTTCTATACTTGTTCTAATATTCTGTTTTCCTTGTGCAGTAGCTCTTCTATGTGATCTGTATTTTTGTTATCCATATCTTACATATATCAACATTACTACTATTTCATTTCTTTCTCTTTTTCTTTCTCTTTCTGACTATTAAAATTTTTGTTTTTCCTACATTTGCTTTAAACACTTCTTCACAACTCTTATTACCTTTTCCATCACTCCTTCCTTCTATGTAATTACTACATCATCTGCATATTTCAATAACACTACCATTTTTCTTGCGACCTATATTCCTTTTATTTGTTGCTTCTGTAGATCCCCTTAAAGGGTATCCACACCCCACATTACCGAATTACTCTGAAAAGAAAGAATATTTACGTCCGCACTACTTTTACTATCTTATTTTGGCTATGTTTTATGGCTAAATCATAAAAGACTCGATTACACAAAACAAACACAAACTCAACCTACAATACTAAGCAATCAAACCTTTTACACACTTTTTTACCCCACCAACAAATGATCAGTCTTCTCGGCTTGAAAAAGAGAAGGTGAAGGTAGAAAAATGATCGTCTTGGAGTAGTTGGGAGAACTTAAACTTACTTTTAGTTTAGTTAAGACTAACTTCGAGGCTACTCCAACAACAGATGGAAAACAGATACTAATGAACATTACAGTTCAAGCCTTAGAAACCAAAAAAAAAATCTTATTTTTTTGTATTTTTTTTTTATTTTGTATACACCTGCCACCTATAATGTAAAAAAATTATACAAAATGCTAGAGAGTAACTATTCGTTAGTATACTAATACCATGATTATTAGTATTTTTTATATGTACATATAATTGAACTGTAAATTACTCCTTAAATCACAAATTGTGTGAATCCATCATTTGCAAACCGTGCACATGATATCTTCTTGATACTCTACTTATTTGACCTAAATATCGCGCGTAGCCATCACTTAGAGATCAATTGTTTTCGTTTAAAAAATATTAGAATTTTTATTCTTTGATATGTTGTTTATAATGATAAAAACTATTTATTACTAAATTTGCCTAAAATTTTATCCATGCCCACACTTCAAATTCACCCACAAATGTACTCCACGTATGGACTATAATGTCGCGGTTAATCATAACTTTGAGATCAAATATTTTTGTTTAAAAAAATATTAGCATTTTATTCTTTGATATGTTGTTTATAATTATAAAAACTGTTAATTACTAAATTTAATCCACGCCAACATTTCAAATTCACCCTCAAACGAACTCTGCGTATGGAGTATAATGTCTTGGGTAATCATAACTTTGAGATCAAATACTTTTGTTTAAAATAATATCAGCATTTTTATTTTTTGATATGTAGTTTACAGTTATAAAAACCATTTATTGCTGAACTTTGTAACGTACAAATTAAAAAAATTTAGACCGAATTTGTAATTCTTGACGGGTGTAAATTAAAGGAGAGAGAGAAAAGATAGAAAAATTCATTGAACCCGGCTATTCACTAGAGTACGGTGAGGCGTGAGTTGTAGATTTGAGTATGGATACTAAAAAAACCGTTTTATTTAATTATTGTCAATACCCTTTCTCGGCGCTACTATCTTGTATACAAAGAAGATATTTACATTACCGCGAGATAGAACGATTAATGTATTCACTGGTTACAATAAAATACTCGCACTTAAACAAGTCACTGGTTAGGTTTATTTTGCTAAAGCAACAGTTACACAATTTGAACAAGTAAAAGAAACACAAATCGCAGCGGGCTGATGTAGCAATACCCGTTTTTCCTTTGGGCGCATTAAATTTACGACGCAGTAAGCGCTAGGTTAATTTTGCGTTTAAGTTCAACGGCGGGGCCAAGGTTGATTTATAACTGGTTTCGACGCGCAAGAAAACAAGTAATAATTCTAGTAGGTAGCTACGAAGGCAGGTACAGAACGGGCGTGGTTGGCGAAACGGCTCGTACGGTTTTGAGTGTTGGATGCCGTCCTCTAACAACACAACTCGCACATAGAGAAACTAGATAGACATTTTGTAGTAAAGCCGTCGTGGTAGTAATTGTGTTTTGTCCCAGGAGTCACAGTTTGTTCGTTGTCACGGAGCTAGTGAGGACGATTCGTCTCCATAAACTTGTAACCGCAATTTCGTGTAAAAGAAAACAAGGAAAATGTCACCCACTACCGCCTAAATGCACGCGCCAAACTACTTACGGTGATCGAATGCGGAAAACGCATAAAATGTGCTAAAATATTAGACGGAAACAATGGGCATTGTTGCTATCAATAGTCATACCCTAAAATAAAAGATCGATTACTACTGATGCTATAAAAAACAGTAGATTTAATTTACCTAAGCGTCACCACACCGAAGAGCATGCAAACACCACGAAGATCAACACATCACAGAGCGGACTTAGGACGGAAGTGGCCAACAAATACCGTAAAACAAACCCAAGACCGCCATCTACCGGCACCACAAGTAACCCCAGCGAAAATCACACTAAATTTGTACGATGTACAAAAAAATCCTGTTACAACTTGATTAAAATGATCCACGCCAACATATTTAACTTCACCCTTAAACGTACTCTACGTAACTCGCGGATAACCATGACTTTGAGATCAAATATTTTCGTTTAAAAAATATTTGTTTTTCTATTCTTATGTTGTTTATAATTATAAAATATATTTATTATTCAATTTGCTTAAAAATTGATTCACGTCAACACGTTCAATTTCACCCTCGAACGTACCCTACGTATGCGCGGATAACCATGACTTTGAGATCAAATATTTTCGTTTAAATAATATTAGCATATTTATTTTTAGATATGTTGTTTATAATTATAAAAACTATTTATTACAAAATATGCTTAAAAATTGACCGACGTTAACACTTCAAATTCACCCTCAAACGTACTCTACCTATAGACTAAAGTGTCGAGGGTTGTCATAACTTTCAAATCAATTGTTTTCGTGTAAAAATATTAGCATATTTATTTTTTGATATGTTGTTTATAATTATATAAACTATTTATTACTAAATTTGCTTAAAATTGATTCACGTCAACACTTTAAATTCACCTTCAAACATACTCTAAGTATAATGTCACCAGTGACCATAACTCTGAGATCAAATCTTTTCGTTTAAAAAAATATTAGCATTTTTATTCTTTGATGTGTTGTTTACAATTATAAAACAATTTATTATTAAGTTTACATAATAATTAATCCATGCAAACACTATGAAATAAGCTCTTAAAATTCGATAGGTATAAGTGTAGTTTGAAAATTTGTTTAAACAATTTTTTTATAATCAAATGTTAAAATAAGAATTATTTATGTTAATTAATTGTTGTTTTAGTAGTTATAAACATTTAACTCAATATAGATAATATTTATACAACGTTACAGAAAAATTCATTTTGATGGTTAGGTTTATGGCTAACTTCACATAGGTGAATTTTTTTCTTTGTGTCCCTGTTTCTTTTCTTTCCTTTCAGCCCAAACTTGTATTTTGCCGATTTATGAGTTGATTTCTATTCAGACTATGTTTGTTTTGACTGATTTCTTTTTCCTTTTTTACAGTAGAAAATTTTCATGTAAATAATTGTTACATTTTATATTATTGTATTTTTATAGCATTTCAGTTTAACCAAATTACATCGATTTTATGTTGTTTAGAACGAATCATCTTAAAAGCATTAAATATTTTATTTGGTTGACAGAGTATCTGAAAATTAGTGCAGCGGATTATATTTTTCTCAAAGAATTCATAAATGTCTACATTGCTTTTGACATAAAAATCAATATAAGTACGTAAAAGATAATTGTTTTAAAATAATCTCACAGCATTGTAAAATTTTAACTATTATCACCAATTTGGGGTTTTGAAATACAGTTTAATTATTCCGTTAGAAAATGGCGATGCTGCATGTGTCATTGTACAATACTCTCTTTGACATTTGAAGCGTGAAAATTAAAACTTTAACTTAAAAGGATGTGTGTTTTAAAGGTAACTTTGTAATTGTTTTTAAAGAATTTTGCATGATGTATTCACAAGCATCTACTTGAAAGTATCAGCACTACGGTCTTTGACTGATGAATGTATAATACGTGTTCTATTACTTCCCAAAGACAAACTATTTAGGGACTTTATCTAAACTATTCTCGCTTAAACTGATGATAATGTATTTGAGTAACTCTGCATATTGCGAATAAAGTGGGGAATGTGAGTAAAATTTATAAGTAGAAATTTTTCCGAACGACGACTTTTACACATAAAAAAATATTAACAAAAGGTCGTTTTAAAGCCCGAGAAGCAGACAAGATTAGACACGCCTAATATGCACAGAACGTTATATCTACATGTTTCCAAGTAAAGTAATTTACATAAAATGGTACTCGGAAAAATTACATTAATCTAAAGATAAAATATAGAACGCGCAGTGACACAAATTTTAATAAAAGCTTTGATGTAATCCCTTTACATTTCTCATACCTTCAAAATATACTGAAAAAATATTTCGACAACCTAAATAACTCTACCACATTATATTTTTTATCCTGTTTTAATTCAGCACGTGTTACAAGGTGCTAGACATTTTCCGCCTGCATTATTTTTATTTTAATTTCTTTGATTTAAAATGACGCCTTTTGCTTTTAGTTATATTTTACGCAATCTAATAATTTTAAAAAAATATTGTATTTAACTTTTTATAAATTGCATTTATGTTTTGTTTATGATTGGGTAAAAATCAGTAGTATTTGGCGTTGAAAAAACTTTATTTTTCATAGAAAAGTCAACTCAGAATTTAGGTTACTACAATAAAATGCTGCAATTTAATGAAATTATTTCAAAATTGTATTGTGCTTACATTAATCGGCTAAAGTAATACGGAAAATAAGTGAAACCAATCACACAACTCCAAGTTGTTACTAAAACTGCCTTACTTGTTACGATAAATGCACTTTTATTCACAATTTTGTATCACGAGATATTGCTTATTAAAAGTTAAGTTTTACTAAAAGTTTGATGTGTAACTATAACCGTCTAATCTAGATAAAGGGGTTGTTGGAGATAATCATGTATTACGAATGGTACACACTCCTACCTTATGATATCAACGACTACTCGTATTTGAATATCCGATGTATAAATAATCAGTTGGCGTAGGACACCTTATATCATAACCCCAAGGTTCCCAATAGTGAATTGCAAATATGGAGGACTTTGAATTTAGGTATTAGCTATACCTTAACCCTTAAATTAATGATTTTTAATATTTACGGAAAAAAAATAATTTTGGGTTTGTTAAAGAGTAAATACCAACAGAAAAATAATAATAGAAAATTATTTCTTTGTTTTAAATAAAAAAATATAAACGTTTTTGGTGTTTCATATGTAAAACACTGCCCATTCTCATAAAAAAATTATATTTCTATTTTTCATAAAAGATTCGGTAACAATTAGGTTTTTAATTGTAATTTTCATTTTAGCAGGATACGTAAGTTAAACTCTTGCGCGCAAGATTTTTGCACTTTCCTCTATTCGTCATCCACTTGGACCAATGATTGATCGAATCTTTCCTGACATCAACCGGTGGTACTACAACTGCTGGATTTCTTCTTTTTTTGATTTCCAATGCGTCTTGTACTTCACTTTACGGTCGGCCTCTTTTAGTTGGAGTTTTTTCAATTTTACACAAAGTTACTAACTTCTATTCGGAACTTTTTTTGGTTTAAGAGCTTTACGTTTTTTAGAGAACAAACCCCTTTGTATTGAAGCCACGCATTTACCATTGCTAGATTAACTAAATGGTAGAACAGTCTGAAGTACCATTTTTTAGATCTTAGCCTAATTTTGTGACGACCAACATGGCTATCAACCAGTCGAACTACAACTTGACCCCCATTTGTCGGATTTGTTTGCTTATGTACTGTTTTAGTTGATGCTTGGTTGCACACATTTGTTCATCAACAGACAAACTTTCTTCAAGTGGTACCAATATGAATTTTTCTTGTAAACTGTTTACTATAGGCTTGATCTTATGGAGTCTATCAAATCCCGGTTGAGCAGGAGGAATTTGCGTTTTGCTGTCATTGAAATAGACAATTGAACGCAATTTTTCAAAATGGTTTAACTTAAGAGTTAGTTTTTGCTTGGTTTAAAAACTTTTTTTATTAATCATCGGCATCAGTTTCTGCATCGATTAAAATAAAAATTGACGAAAAAAATTGCAGACATTACGAGTAGCGGTTAAATTTTTAACATTGTGAACATTGACGTAACAGTTTTTATGTACGGTTTATGTTTGGCGCCTATTCTCTATACAATTTAAACTTGAATAACCAACGAAGTTTGATGTGAAACTGTTAGCCGTCTAATCCAGATAAAAGCATTCACTCCTACCTTAGGATATGAAAGGCTATTCGTATGTGAAGAAACGAGGCTAAACTCGACGTTTAAGTAATCATTCGGTGTAGGACAGTCATTTAAAAATCAAAAATGGTATTTTAGACCTATAACTTGGGTTTTGCTTTATTTGTCAAATTTAAATTCTTTTCTAAATTTCCAAAAAATAGTAAAAATTCAAAATTGCCTTAGGAAGCTAAAATGTTGCATACGGGTTCAAAATTGCGTTTAGAATAACTTTTTCAATATTCTGAGAAATAATCCCACTTTCGTAATTAAAAAAAAAATTAAATTTGATAAATAATGCGAATTACGTGCTTACAACTGATGCCGATGATTAATAAAAAAAGTTGAGGACTTTTCTGGTCACACTGTAGGTACCCTAACTTCAAGGAATTTGTCAAATTAATACTGTAATGTAACTTAAATTGCCTAGCTACAGGCGGACTAATATTAGTAATCTGCCAACAATTATTACATCGAACTAATAAGGTGAGCTTTCGTGCCAAGTTATGATCAGACCAATTTCATGCGGAATAGAAAACAGTCACAAATATAAATATAAACAGTTTTTATATCACTCATAATGAAAGTTTGAAGTACACCTGGTGCTGGTCTTGGTTTTGATACCAAAGGGTAATTTGCACGTTGACCTATACAAAAAATTTATATTTAAACAACAAATAAAATTCTTCGAGGTCAGTGAAGTTTTCTAAGGCTAAAAAATTCTGCATCAAGATATTTGCTGGGTCATAAATAAAAACGGAAATATAGGAATCATCGGAATAGATACCGCAGTTTGTTAACTTCAACGATGGCCTAAACAGCAATGGGCACTAATTAAAATTATACCGTAGTATGTGTTTAATTTACATCTCCTATCAGAACACATAAATATACAGAAATTAAATATTGAAGAGGAAATAAACCATACTTGATTCTTAGCTACCTTTTTAGATAACAGGAAAGAGTCAATATATTTGATATTAAAAGACATAGTGGTAGGAAGAACACGGCGGTAACAGAAAGCTATCGAGTGATACAAGGGTGGTTCAAATATGATCGAGACAAATGCTCTAACACGTTTATTTATTATCGAAAAATTTACAAAAATCACATTTTTTCTAGGTAAATCCCCTCAATATTTATACATTTTGTCCATTTTTCCGGAAGTTTTTGATGCCGGTATCGAAAAATTCCTTGGGCAACTCCGACAGCCATGTGCGCACGAACCTCTCTACCTCGTCGTCGGTGTTGAACTTTTGACCTCCGAGGGCCTCTTTTAGTAGTCCAAACATGTGATAGTCGCAGGGCGATAAATTCGGACTGTAGGGAGGGTGTTCCAGTACCTTTCACCCCAATTTCAATATTGTATCGAGCGTGAGACGAGCGGTATGAGGGCGCGCGTTATCCTGGAGGAGAATCGCACTTCGTGCTGGAATGCTCTTTCGTTTCAAGCGATAAGCGGGTTTTACGTGTGTTTTCAGAAGGTTAGAGTAGTATGCAGCATTGATGGTACGTTAAGTGCGCAGGAAATCAACGTACAGCACGCCCTGCCGGTCCCAGAACACAGTACACATTACCTTACCCACGGACCAGGTTGTCTTCGATTTGACTGGCGCCCCTTCCTCCTTCTTCCTCCATTCTTTACTTGACACCTTAGTTTCGGAAGTGTAATAATGTACCCATGTTTTGTCTGTAGTGAAGGTTTGCGTTAAAAAATGGTCCCCCTCTGCTTCGTATCGTATCAGTAAGCGGCGACAAACTTCCAACCGCGTGAATTTTTGCACAGTTTAAGAACCCATCGCGCCGTTATTTTGCGATATTGAAGGTGTTCCTGGATGATACACTCTACACTACCAATACTGATGCCGACTTCAGCCGAAATGTCTCGAACATTCATCCTACGGTCGTCCAAAATGAATTGTTCTACGGGGCGAATGTTGTCTGGTGTAACGCTGGTTCTCGGTCAACGATCATGCGGCTCATTCTTGACGGTTTTGCGGCGATCCTTGAATGCTTTGGCTCAAATAAACACGGCAGCCCTACTCAGGCACTCACTACCGAACTGCTTTTGCAAACGCACAAAAATGTGTGTTTTTAACGTCTTCTCCCACTAAAAACGAATGATAATACGTTGCGCAACGGCAGCCGGCCCTTTACTCATGGTCGTAGCACATGCGTGAAACACGTGCTCTGACGAAAACAATGCCACACTGTTCGTAAGACGACCTTAGAAACATACATGCGCGCCATCTACAGCGTTTGTCTCGATTATATTTGAACTACCCTCGTATGTTGCACAATGAAAGCAGTAAAAAATTTTGGCTTTCATAAACGACTCGTTAAATATAGTACGAAATCAGGCTGCAAAATTACTACGCTCATCGATTTTTCAAAGTTTCTTTATACATTTCTGTAAAGTGGATGATATTCTCTTTAAAAAACAAGTAAATGAATTTTTTTTACCAAAAATCAATTAATAATAATTTAATTTAAAATACTGGCGTCCACATTTTTTATAAGCACCCTGGTAGATATAGAGGGTGAATGAGACCACCTGTATCAGTACTTTTTTAAAAATGCTTAGTTGTCAAAAAAAAACTGCCGTAAAGAATCGAATGGTAACAGTCCCTAACAGGACCTGAGAGTTTTGTTTCAATCCTTTTCTTTAATTAAAAGAGTCCAGACGTGCTCCACTATCTGGACATTTTAAATAATTACATAGTGAAGCATACCATTAATTTTATTATTATTATTTCCCGGAAAAGTCGGGTTCCTAAGTAGACGGCTATGAACTTAAGTTATTAAATTTGGTTTATTAAAAATCAGCATGAAAAGCGGAACATTTAGGTCTGATAAATTATCCATTGCCAAAACGTCTTAGCGCAAAGAATATTGACGTATAAAAATTCTAGCGCAAGAAAGGTTTGAAGACAAACAATTTTTAACAGAATGGTTTTACATCTTAGATCTTATCCAGCCTTCAATGCATTGATTGCCTAAATGTTCATAAATAGTTTTGTTTGTGGGGAATCTCAGAAGCATCCTAAAGTTATTCATTCTCACCAATTTTATTGTAACGCCTATGCTCAAACCCATATGTTAAATACATAATGATACGCCTATGGAAAATTTGTATTTTTTTTCGTTATCGAAGTTTTAGTGCGAAATGTCATGCGCAGGTTTTGATCGTTCATTAACTCATTGTTTGTTTGTAATGTAAATTGATACATGTTTTGTTAAAGTTTTTAAACCTATTAATTAAATAAAAGGGTAAGCATTTGTAAATATTGTAGAATTTATTGTAATTTCAATTAATCGTTAATAGCTTTAAGGTTTAGTTATCGGAAATCGTAATAAATCGATAACATATATTTTGTTGGTCGTACATCGTGTAGTAGTTTATGACCCGTTGGTATACGAGAAAATGGAGTCAGGAATTGATGTTTCGATAAATTGTTGTATTGGAAAATTTTGTTTAAACTGGATGTTGCCTAATCCAGATTTTGAGCACCAGTAATGGAAGTTGTCGTTTTCGCTTTCGTCGTTGTATTGTACCGGAAGAATTCAAATTGTCTGCATTTAAAGGATTGATAAAATTTCAAATTGGTAGTGTTGAAAGAAATGCCTCATCTAATCTAAATTCGCAATACATGTATAAATTTCTTATATTCTTAAACCAGTTTAATTTAGTTGCTTCGTGACTGTCGTTGATATCGCGTCGTAGTGTGTTTCGAATTTACTGTTACTTCTGTAACAACGACTAAGTGTGTATGTGTATACGTCACTTTCACACATAATAAAAATACAATTAAATCGACGGTAGAGCTACCTTCTTATCGGGGCAATTTTTTATATATTTTGTTGAAATACGTTCAATCAACGTTTTTATTATAATTCTTCTTATAATAAATTTACCATTTTTTTTAAACAATAACGTTAATTTTAGTGAAATGAAACCAATTTATTTTTTAATTTTGTACCAATTTATTTAACTGAAACATGAATGCAGTTGAAACGTATAAAAGTCAGTGAACTGAAATCCAGCAAAAGATATTTAATTATATGTCTTAGCACACCAATAAGATTACATTGTTTGTTTCCGTTGGTTTTTATTAACTATTGCTCTATTTTCTAAAGATAAATTGTAACAAATTCTATTACTTTGCTTACAGGCAAAATAATGTTAACATTAATGTGTTTTGTATTATAAATTGCAATCAGTTATATGCATAAGCAATTATTACTCACAATTATTAAATTTTATATAATTAAACTTCATTTGGAAAATTCGAAATAGGTTGTCCACATTTACGTAGTGTTGGTTTGGATAATTATTATTAAATCAAACAAAAACTGGCACATTAATTATTTTATATAAATTTTTAAGTCGTTCTTATACATTGATACTGAATTTAAAATTAGCCGACATTTAAAAACCGAAAATTTTTACTTTAAGGAAATAAATTTATTGTGATGTAATATCGCTTTCTAACTTTTCCATGTGGCTGATGAAAAAAGTTGAATCGATTTTGTGATGGATGTCTCTAACTGAATCTTTTCTGGTTTGTTTATTTTTATTTTAACATTTGTATTTTTATCTAAACTTCAAGACTTCAAATTCGACACTTTCCATACAACTCGCGAAAACACGATTCTTACATGAAAAATTACTAACTGAATTCAAATCTGGAGATTGCAAAAGATTTCAGTCTAGCAAAATAAAAATTCTAAAGTTTTTGAGTTTATGTTAGAATTGGGTGTCAAGGAGTAAAATTAGAAAAAATAGTAAGTTTTATAGTAACCGTACTTACCAACGTTTTGCCACATATGCTAAAGGATTTGATCATGGCGAGAATCTTGAAACAAACAAACGAGAGTTTAAGATAGATTATTAAAAGTCAGTTAATCTACTTATCAAACAAGCCAGGTTCTAAACTGAAAAAAGTCTAAGTAATTTTGAAAATACCCCGTACTATAAGAAGAAAAACGTCATTGGTTGTTAACCAGAGCGCTAATAGTAGCAATACGCAATAGTGAAAACTCGACACCGCGGTCTAGACTGAAGTTGTTGGGATGCTTAGTGATTCAGTAATCAAAGCGAAATTATTAAAGTCTATTTGGTTACCAGTATAAAAATTATGCTGATGTTTCAACATACGTGTACGTGATTGCATTTTTGTGTTGAATAAAACAATTTTATATTTAGTGTGAACATGAGACTTTCTTTGTTTCAAGCTCTTTAGTTAACAATATCCTAAATCTTGAATTCATAATAATAAACGTGGTTTACGATTTAACAAAATTTAAATTCTTTTAAAACAAAATAAATAATCCAACGTAACTAACGTTTCCTACAAACATGAATATAAATTTTATAACGTTACATGCACTACATTTACGTAACTAAATGTATTCCGCTACAGAATTTGATATTTTTAACACAATTTACATTGTTTTAAATACATATTAATCTCGTGCTTTTTGTGTGTGATGTTACGGCGATCTTCAACGTCTTCTCTGCCGATTCCTCTTAACCATGTGGATTGTTTATATAAATTTTCCTTTGTTTTGAGCGTTGATTTTTATTTGATTTTTCTGATTAATTGTTTATAATTTTATTTCATCGCCCTTTGTTTAACGCAGAACAAAATTTAGTCAACTACACGTCTTTTATTATTTACGAAGAAAACTTTATACAATTCTTTTATGCACGTTGTTAAAACGCGTCCATCATTATTCACTGCTCAAAGCCGTCTCTCCCTACTTTTACTTTACTTGATCACGTACGCACACAAAGTCGATATATATATATATATATATATATATATATAACATACAATAAACCTCTTATATCTTAGTACTAAACATTATATATCTTTTTACATGTGTACAATATAAATATGATCTTGTACAATCACTGCAATATGTCACCCAAACCATATGATCAAGAAATACGATATACACCCGAGAAAAAAACGTGGGAATCTTATCCTAGGGACTGAGATTTTGTTAGAAGTAAAACAGGTTTGATATCGTTTTTTCGAAAAATTTGCCTATACGGTCAGTAACCTTGTGAATGTAAGGTAGAGAAGCTAGAATTGATTCTGAAGTGGTAGAAAAAATCTTGACGGCGCAGATGTAATTGACGTTTAATGACTTTTTAAATAACTTGTTTGCTATAACAATCTTCAATGAAAGTATTAGTTAGATGATGTACCTCCAAATTTAGATTGTCGAGTCTACATTGTAACGATTGCTACTGGTACTACTCTAAATAATAAATTCGGCTCTGTGTAAAGTAGAATTGTGAAGACAATATACAATGATATACTATGCTAAAACCCCAAAAAAGTTTAGTTTTTTGAAATAACAAAAATAGTTGCGGAAAGCTGCTATAAGAGTAAAAACACTTTTACACAATGCGAACTGCAGCATAGCCAAGACACAGCTACTCGCTTGGCTACTCGTGCATCAGTAGCTGGGTCGGTTGAACGTTTCTTAATTACAAGAACAGTGATAATGTCTATGACAACAGTATTATGTTAAGAATTGAAAAATGCCTATAAAAAACTTTAAAAAAAAGAAAGATGAGTTTGGATTATAGATTGGATGGGTAGAAGATCGTTAATAGCAACACATACAATATTCAAAAAGCTTTATTACGAAAACCCCCGAGAATATAAGGCAATGAGAAGAGTGATACCTGACAAAGTCGAAAGACTTTTTAAATTTAATAAAAACAAAAATAGAACGTCAAGATAAAGGATACCATACCAGCAAGAGTAAAATTAGAAGTAACCCTGTGTTTTCTAATCTCAAAAATATCATACAGACCGCTACCAATTTTTTCAAAATTTCAGAAGTTTCTTTTATACCAGAAGTTTGTCATGTTGTTTGTGAAGCTTTGGACAAATTGTTTTAAGTAAGTAAAAACTTTCACTGCTGTGATGGTTTAGTTAACTTATACAATGATACATTTTTGCCTGATTTATTTATTGAACGAAGACAAATTAAATAATACAAAATTAACACAAAAGATGAATAAAAAATTAAACATTATTGCATATGATTCATTTCAGCATCAATCATCGTTAATGGATTAATAAAATTGATAATCTCGTATAATGCATTTGATGGTTGTCCAACAACTGATTGAAGTGGCTGCTGTACGGAAACTGTTTCTGTAGGCCGATAAGGTAGTAGGGCATTTTTGTGGATTGGTGCACTTGATCTTGGTGACAGTGACGGTGACGATATGTAAGTCTGTGGTGACGATGTATTGTATGAACAAATCGAAGATGGGTTCTGGCCATATGTAGTATTTTTTTGGTATCGTGAATGTATTTGTTGGATTGCTGAGAACTACTGAAAGATTCCGTAGTACTATCTAGTTGTTTAAACTGAGTAATAGCTGCTGAAATTCCACTAGTTTCTTGTGAATATGTGATTTTTTTAAGATTAATTAGTTTTTTGTTTTTGGTTAATAAGCTATCACTCGAGTTGATTAATTTATCATCAGTTTTATCATCAATGTCTTGCCAACATCATCTTTGGTCTATAAAGGAACCAACAGCTTAGTCCTCCTAGCGGTCATGGATCATGATTGCTGTTTTTTATATATCGACATAGGTTCATAGGCCACCTGACGGTAGTGTTTTTCAAGCTTCTTCACTCGTACTTATTCAAACGCTATCGTACTGAGCCTATGACTGCTGAAAAAATGTGCAATTATAGATTGACTAGGGCAAAAACAATAGTAAAAAATAGTTTTGGTATTTTACCATCTCTATTACGCGTTTTGGAAAATCTTATTCAGTTGCAAGAAAACCCTCGATTCCAAGTTTTGGATAAACCTACTCAATTGCAAGAGAAAACCACAATAAAAATAATACAACGCATGTGTACTGCACAAATGGTTACTCAAAACTTCACCACAAACATTCACTCCACCTGGTAGTATAGATTATAAAGATATTGTAAATTTCACTACAAACCTTGGAACGTGGAGATCAGAAATAAATGCGTTTGTGATTTATAATTAAATGTAATCAACTAAATAAGTGCAATAAAGTATTAAGTACTCACCAGATTGCTTGTTGCTTTATTTAGTTTCCAAATAATTGTTTTCATTAAATAATCTATATATTGAAGCATTTGAATGCATAGTTTGTACACATCTTCTGCGCCATATTAACTATTCTCACTTTTTTTTGGTTTTATTCAATTTTTGGTTCTAGGTAGATCGTAATTTCTTAATTTTCATAGAAACCTTGCTAGTGTTACTCAGGTGAATTTCTTTTGAAATGTGTTCTAAAGATACTTTTCCCATACTTCTATTTCTATAATTTTTATCGTAACAATTTTTTGTTCACTGTAGATTTTCATGAATGAAACATTATTATTAGAAGGCCATCTTTCTGCAGCCATTTTGAATTCGATTAACGCTCTAGACGCAGCACAAAACAAACACAGATTCCGATTACAACTGTTCGGTTGGCGTTGCCGAGCTACCGCCAAACTGGTCCAAACGATGCGAGTGATGACCGAGCTGCTGCTATGTGCTAGATACTGCAGGTTGAGCAGGCAAGAGAGAACAAAACATGTTAAAGTAACACGCTTGCGAGCTACTATCAAACTCGCATCAAACCTTGGTGTATAATATACTATTTCCTTAATTCGTAAAATAGAAGAAAATAGTTTTAAATCTTTTTACTCATCCAGATGAAAATTACAAACTATAATCATTGTATTGATTTTTTTCTAGAATATTACTTAAGATTTCTGAGTATTTTAAACCTTTAAAGTACTGGTAAATTGTCATAATAAAGTATATTACTAAACTCACTTGAATATACAGTGTAAGTGTAAAGTATGGAAGAAAATTTATTAAATTTTTATCCTTATTTTTATGCAATTTATCTCGGACAGGTCAATTTTTGTTTTTAAATTTCAATCTTTTGGTATAAATCAACCCTTCCTATCTCCACCAGTGGCGGCGCAATAGGGGGCAACTTGAAAATTTGAAACGGCAATAGGGGTCAAAAGTTACATTTTTGAAAAAACTATTTCATCCTCTATGCCGCAATGTAAGCATTTTTAACATCCGTTGATTAGAACAGGAAAAAATAACCTTTTAATATTTTTTTTACACTAATAATTTCTGGTTGCATTTTCTATTATTAAATCGACGCAAACAACAGTTTCCTGAAAGCATTACACAAATCCCTACCTATTCGCATAAATGATACATTTCTATCACAATCAGTGGCAGTGCAACGGAGGGCAATTTGAAAATTTTAATAGTACTAGTAGTCAAAAGTTTCATTTTCGGAAAGATCTTTTCATCTTCTATTTAGCAATGTATTTGTTTCTAAAATTAAGTAATTAGAACATCCTTTTATCCTTATTGTCTTTCATATTTTGTTGCCCCCTGTTGCGCCGCCACTGGTGGAGATAGAGAGACTTGATTTATACTAAAAGATGGAAGTTTAAAAAAAAAATTGACTTGTCCGAGGAAAATTGCATAAAAACAAGGATAAAAATTTAATAAATTTTATTCTATACTTTACACCCACAATGTATATTTATGGAAAACTTTTACTTAGCTACTTAGATTTTAAGTTGTTTATGATTCATTGTACGTAAAAATGTAAAAAATATAAAAATATTGAGAATTGTCTATAAAATTAAATTTATTTCTGTTTTCTTTGTTATGAGACAATTTTTGGTTTTATTAAGACGTCGTTAGGTACTTTCTCTTAGGACAAAATAATACTTCAGAACGACATTACATGTATCCAAAGTTATACAGTATATTTTTTCTACAACTACAACAATTCACTTTCTGCAATTTTGAAAAAAAATGGTTATGTTTACACACTAACGCTGACAGGTTAGAGATTAAAATATTTTAAAACTAACTATCCTTGGATTTAAATTAAAACGGCTTAAGGCTGTTTTATCACTCGGGACAATTTCAGATTTCTAGTAGGCGGTTCACTATTTTTATTTCTTGTTACATAAATAGCTATTTGTTGATTTTTCTGTTTCTAAAACTGTTAAAAATGCACGTCATATACAAAAAAAATTGGCATCAACAATTCAACAATATATTATTTATCTATTAATATTAATCGGCTTCCAAGTCTGGCCTGTTGCGCTCAGAAAAGTTCGCCCGCGAGTACATTCATTTCACAATTCTCCAAGAGTTTTCAGTATTTATCGTTTACTTAATGTTAATTTTTCTCATTGATTTTTAAGTTAAAATTAAAAAAAAAAAGTAGGGTTGTCAGAAAATTATTATCTATGTCGCGCAGGAGTCGAAATTTGGGCTTATAAGGAAATCCATTTTTCTATTATTTTACGTTTTAATTAAATTAAATACAACGAAGACGAAAATTAAAAAAATAGCTCCTGCACGACATAAATAATAATGTTAGCTATATGTTTGTGCAAAATCAGGAAAACAATTCTAAAATAAACGAGATAAATTTACATAAACTTTGTAGCTACCTGAGAGAATAGCCTTAAGTAGAAAAAAATTGCTAAGATTTTAACAAACTTGTATTAAAAGTTAAGATAGGATCAAAAGAAACAAGCGTAAACCAATTTTACATTACAATTATAAAAATAATTTTAATAACCAATTTAAACGATTTAACGATATTCGAGAAGTTTTTTTTTTAAAATATTGGTTTTTGATTTTGATGGTTTTGCCACTACTATCTTATTTTATATCATGTGAATAACCTTGGTTTTGGTAATTAAAAAAAATCAGCTACTGATGTATTTTGCATTTATGTATTTATTTCCACTCGTTGTACTGGTCTCAAAGACATATTTTTTTTTACAAATATCCAGCACATTAACTAAAAATCAGTCTTTCATAATCGTAAAGTTACGTGAAACCTACGTTTTTGTATCTGGTACGAATACCAAGATATAGGATCCTTCATCTTCTACGTTATCAATTGACAAGTAATAATTTACAACATTGACACCCACCTGACATACTCAAATTAGTGCGACCTGTAATATAAATTTAAATTTTTTATTAAGTGCTTCTACTAGAAAATGTTAAATATAATCTTTTTCAAGAATTTTTAATTTTTAAACTTGCCTGATTGTAATATATCTGTATTTTTGTGAAACTTTAATATCAATCTTAACACGCTATATTTTGTCCAAATTGAAGAAGCAGTAAATTTTTTTGGTTTACCTTGCAAACATTGTTTTCTTGTACAAGTTATAAAAATCACATCACTCTATGTGACTTCTTTAACATCTCCCTCAATTTTTTTAGGAAGAATACGTTTTCTATTTATTTCCTTTATTATTACAAAAGCCGGAGCTGTTTTTTTTGCAAAATTTTACTTAAATTATGCTCTCAACAAACGAACAAAGCAAAACACATCAACATGGCAACGAAATCAAAGACTACTAACGTATAACATTTTTGGGATTTGATGATTTTTTCAAAATTTGTTACGATAAAAATTCACGTTTATTAGAATTTACTTTTCTAATGTTAAAATTTCCCTAAATACGTGTTAGTTTCCTTATTACGGCTTTGGCTACTTTTGCTGCGATTCTAATAGAACAAGGTCAAGATCTAAATCTAATTGCAAATGTTTGAATTCTTTCTCTTGGTGATTGACTTGCAACGAGTACAGTTCGTTGTTTGTAAAAAGAAACTGCAAGATAAAATTTTACAGTTGTTGATATGGAGTAAGCCGTAATATTTCTAATCATCCGTTTATTGGGGATTGAAAGTTAATTAGAAATGCGTTTATAAATTAAGTGGGATTGTGTCTTGCTAACACGTTTTGCAGGTGAGCATTCTTACCTATATTTGTTTCATAACAACAATTGTCTACATTAGGGTTTTTATTACAGTTCTTTTTGTTTCTTACTTATTGTGTAACTGTGGTTCTCTATTTTCTACGTCTACTAATTATTTGCTGTCCTCTGAAATCGTTTATGCAACATCATGTCGTAATTGGGATGGTTAATGCATTAACACTTGCTGTGCACGTGTATGTGTATTTGAAGAATTGAGGTATAAGTTTGTAAAACCCGTTGGACCACCGCATGTTAAACTCCTGTCGCAGGCTCCTAGAGATTAACCACGTTATAGTCGTCTTTCTTGACGCTTGAAGAAAATTTTAATTGGAATTCACTGCAGACCTCAGCTCTTCGGCAGTCCATTCTTCTTCTAGCTACTTTAATTTTAGTTTGTGTGTCCTAACCATTCAATTATCAGTACTAGTACCTGTCATAAACTATAAACTTGGAACTATTGATGATGTCAAACAATCTAAGGGGGCATTACTGAATGATACACATGTTTTACGTATATATATATATATATATGTTAAGTAGCTTACTACAAGGTAATTATATTTTTAATTGTAAAGAACTTTATGTCCCTAGACAAATTTACTATTTCTCGATAGTGTTTATCCATTCTGATTTGTGTTGTTACCAAAGTAACCTTAATTACTTTGACGAATTACTTTATAAGTTAAGGTGGCGCTTACAAAATATATACTCTTTCTAACATATAAACTCACACTCTCTGTGTCCTTCCTAAGCTAGTTGATTAAGATCGCCATTCCAGAAAGGATAAGAATCCGTCTCGCTCGGTAGCTAATACTATCTAAATTCCGATTACCATTTAATTTGTGTGTCACTGATTTATTATATATGTATTTGTTAAATATAAAGAGAGAGCACGATATTCTGAATTGCTACTGACATATTTATGTTTTTGTTGTGTAAAACCGACTTGTTTAGTTTAATTTCCTGTAACAAACTCTTACGGAAAGAGGCATCAAATAAAACATTTGTATAATAAATAGCTATAACGTAAATCCATAACTGGATACCACAAATATTGACTACGTCTTAATCAGTTTGAAGGTTTGAGGTAATTATTAATTACCGAACGCAACAGCCCAGTATTTATAATGACAAATTAAAAAGACAAATAGCTAATCTCTTTGTTAAAAGCTCATTGTAATAGTAATTACTTATAGTATAAAACATCACAATTTAAAGCAACAAAATTTATTTTTGCTAACCCCTGCTGATGAGCGTTTATGTAAATTGAGTACGTCCACCATGTGGTTTTACTTTAATAAACTATTAAATTCCGTTTGTTTAGGGATAAACATTTGTGGTTACAAACGAATTGAGTGATTTGTTATTGTATAAATGAAGATGTGCTGAGCTTCTAATACAGACATTTTATTAATTACACGCACGTCCGTCAAAAATAATTTTCCCCGGTTTATTCCTTTGTTCGAACCATTTAAATTTTGTTAAAACAAGCACTTTTACTCGTTTGAATTAATAATGGGTCCACTTTGAGGTGAATAAAACATACGCATTTTATACAGATACAAAAGGTATACAGTTTTCAGTATTAACAAAAAAAACCTTTAACAAATTGTACAGTGTAAAAGAAAAAATAAATTGCATTAAAACTAGTCCATCAAAAGCATTTTTCTAAAATCTTTTATCTACATATGCGAATGACAAATAGTGTAATTTTTTCGAAAGCTTTTTCGTGCAGGTGCAATTTATAAAATATGAGCTGTAGAAAAAGAAAAGTGTGGGTTTTCCATTGTTATAATACACTGTTACCTTTTTTTGTAATATTTTGTTTGCTTTTACATTTTGCTTCTTCAAAAATAAATTATTTTAATCTAGTAAAAATGCATAATAACGATAATTTTATAGTTACACTGTATAAAATGAAACGTCGTTAAATTTGTAACATTTTACCCCGGAGAACAATAATAGTTTAATCTTTTACGAGATTTTGTACTTTAAGGTTTTAAAATAAAACTGACAAATTTAATAGTATTACACATTAGTGCTTTTTAAGTTAATTTTGATTTACAAATTAATACTAATAAAATATATATTAAATAAAAGCAAGTCAATAAGCCCAGAATTAACTCTCCTCAATCTAAAAAACCTTCCTATTTTCCAGTTGAAATGTAAAGGAATTCTTTCTACTTTTATTTCTAAACACACGACAGGTTCAGTCACTTCTTCGATTAAGTAAGTGACCTGAAAGGTTTTTTCAAACTCTATTCTTGCTTTTGGGTTTAATTAAGGAGATAATATCTAACTGCAAAATTGTATAGAAGCGTTTAGTGAGTAAAATTTAATTTTTTGTCCATTAAATTACATAACGGTACGGAAATATTAATTAACTTTGAACTGCGTTACACTTTGAGAATTTGTACATAGATAGACAAATATTTAAGTAGGATTGTAAGCATATATTGAAATTTAATTATTTGCTAATATGACTTTTGATTTAAAATTTCATTTTCACTTTTGGGTTTGTTATAATTGTCAATTGTAAATTTATAGATTAACTTAATTTATTTAAACTATTGTACTTACTATTTTAAATTAATAATTCATAACATTTCAAAAGTATAGCACCTAACATGGAGCACTACTTGTTTTTAAAACCTCCAGACGTAATCGACGAAATGGAAATAAGATGGAATTAAGTAATAAAAAACCTTTTTTGTTAACCAATACTATAATATACCACCTAATAGTTAAATGGGGTTCCCGTTTTAACTTCATCGTAATCGGCATTGTTAATTCACATCTGCATGAAGCAACGCGCGGAATGCGGAAGGCGCACTCACCATAACAACAAACCCGATTAAGAAATGCTGACAACAAGAAAAATATTTTACATGACCTCCCAGACAAAGCAAACGCCCTAGTTATCGCGTATAAAATGAAGTAGAATCTATAGACAATTTAGTTAAATTTGGTAATCAAATTAAGTCCAGTTTAAAACGACACCCCAGTTTTCTCTCTGATCAAATCGACGTCTAGTATACATCCTAGACGCCACAGTAGATCAACATTTGAGGAGAAGCAACACGGCAACAACAACAGGTATAACTACAAATTTTATACCTACAACATTTAACGACATGAACGGAAAAACGGCATCTACTGCACCCGCTACGATCGCTGCCGCCCTATCCGCCGCCCGACAACACGCTTGTTAACGATGACACGCCCGTCACATCACTCCCTCAGACGACGCCCGCCAACACAACGCGTGATATCGCTATGTCCGCCATTGACATCGTCGGCACCGACGTTCTCTTCCAGCATTCGAAGGTCGCCCAAAAAAAATCCGCCAAAATAAAACGAAACACTCGCAAACAAACGACCGCTACAAAACGCACACTAGGTTTCGACGACATAGCCGTCAAAGATTAAAAACGACAAACCCACCAATCGCAGCTTCCGCAACTACGTCCACTACGGATGCATCAAATGCCACATTCGATTAAACGATCCGGCAATAGAATCCACTTTCCATAACATTTAAATTAATTATAATGCTACTAAGAAAATGCGCATAGGAAAATAAAATTTGTTTGTCATATCCTTGGTCACAAACTTTCGAAACACTTTATAGTGGATCAATTTTCTAAGAACGGACCCATATGGGGTTGCCGTCTCAATCCCATCGTAATCGACATCGTTAATTCACATCTGCATAAAGCAACGCTTGGAATGCAAAAGGCGTACTCAGCCTAACAAACCTGATTAAGAAATGCTGACGACAAGGAAGATATTTTACACGACCTTGCACACGAAGTAAACAGCCTACTTATCGCATATAAAATGAAGTAGGATCGATAGACAATTTAGTTAAGTTAAGTTCGGTAATCAATTCGACACTCACTTCGCATCGACCAGTTTGGAACGTTGACTACCAGTCAGTACGGTGTGTCGCAGGCACCAAAAGCGTCCGGCGATTTACAACTCAACATGTAACACGAGTGGCGTCTCATACTGCAAACGCTGCATCTTGTACGCTACGAATGCATTTGATAACCTTCGCAACATCTACTCATGCAAGTAAACATTCTATCACACCAACTGTAGGTGCATATAAATAAACGCATCTAAACACAAACCGACTCCGCCAGTTCTTACTCTGATCAAACCGGGGTCTAGTATATACCCTAGACGCTACCGTTGCCATAGGTGTTTTTTATGTTAAATTCAAAATTAATGCATATCTTATTTCTAACACAATTTTAACACAATATAGCAACATATTTTATTAAATATATAAATAAAGTTTTTATTTAACAATTTAAAAAAATACTGCAATGGAAATCAAACTCTGGAGAGCGCAAAAATAATCTAAAATATAACTAGTTTTATTGATTCTTTTAAAAAATACGATTTGAATACTTATTATTATTTTATCAATTTTTTTCTATTTTATCTATTTAACATATTCTAGTGATGGCATTTTTGTGTTGAATAAAATAATGTTACATTGCACATGAACATGAGACTCTTTTCAATTATTATTCTTTAATTTACAACATCTCAAGCTATTGGATTTATATTAAAACATGGTTTGTGATTGAACTAAATTAATTAAACGTACACTTCTTTACAAATATGACTAGAAATTTATATAATGTTACTGCACGACATTTACGCAACTAAAAATGTTCCGCTACAAATTTAATTTCATTTTGATACATAATTAGAGCAACTTTGTGCGTATAAAACGTAACGTGTTACATGCGACCTTTGACGTGTTCTCGGCAGTGACTTTTTGACCCTGGACTGGTTCACGATGTTTTTTTATTTCAGTTATTACTTGCCGTATTCTTTTTAGCTCTAATTGTTTATAGTTTTTCATCATCAAAAACTTCGTTATTTATTTCGATTTTCTACAACTGCGCGGGCTTAACAACAAGTGTGCGGGCTTACGACAATCGCGGGCAGTTGTTGCTAACTGATTAAATTTGATAAATATAAAACGTCTTTTAATTGTTTAAGAAAAACTATTTATATTAATTGTTTTATGCACGGTCTCAAAAGCACACTCATCATTCTTCACTGCCCAAAACCGTCTCCTCCCTACTTTTACCGCACACAAGTTGATATATTCTCATAGCACACAATAAACCACTTATATCTTAGTACTAAACATTATATATATTTTTACATCTAAACATTAAAAATATTACCTTGCAATCACTGCATAAATTTCCCGGTTAAAGTGACATAAAATTTAAAATACTATCTTAAATTTTTTGAACTGTATATACAGCGTGTCCACACTTTAGTGCGCACTATTGCTAACTTTGTTATCTTTGGGGCTACAAAGTTGGTCAAATAGACAAACTAGTTTAATTTTTAATAATGATTACAAATGTCAAAACAAAAAAAAACAAATGAAGATAGTGTCCGCAAAATAATGGTCAAAACAACTTTTTTTTAATGGAATACTACGTATATTTTGTTACGGTTTGAAAAAGAATCGCAAACTGAACGCAAAAGTCTTAGCACACTATAACAAAAAATTTAAAATAAAGTAGTTATTAGTGTGGTATAATCGGAGTCCGAATTGTCGGATGAAATAAATTTGGCAGACAGACAATTTATTTATTTCCAAAAAGGTGGAGCGCTCGCTCACAATCACTATGACACAAGTGAGTTATTAGATAAGTTATTTGGGAATAGATGGATTGGTACAAATGATCATCTTCAATATTTTTTTAATTAATAAGTTGTGTCATTTATTACTCTATTTACTCTGTAAGGTTCTGTATATACATCCATTAATTTCTGCACATAGATTTTTATTTCTTCTACCTTTTCTGAAACTTTTTTATTATTACTAAGTCATCTTCTTTGAATCTTGTTCTCTTTCTTATTCTTCTGTTCATCTTTTCTTCTTTATTCTCAAATATATTTGAAATCTTTCTCTTATTTTAATTTCTAATTTCTATAATCAGCAGTTTCCTTTCCATAAATTTGTTTACTTTTTCTATTCTTATAATATATTGTTTCTTATTTCTTTCTTCAAAATTTTAATTAAATTTTTTTCCATAACCATTTCGTATGAGAGTGCTTTAACACCACTTTTCTCTTTTATTTTACCACTTATTTCTTCTTATTTTTCATTTATTTTATCGTAAATTTCTTCATTGACTTCATTGTAGATTCATATTTGTTTTATCTAACTTTATTTTATATTTCTTCATATAAGTTCACATTTTTTGCCAATTTTTTTAATTTAAATTTATTTTCAATCCTACTCTTTTTAATTAATTTTTTAATTTGCAGTTAATATCTCGTTAAATAAAAATAATAGACCATTACATCAATTAAACTTTCTATTTAGACTTGGAGTCATATATATTTTTAAACAGAAAGAAAATGTAATACATCGAAAAATTGGTATAAATTAAGGTAAAAAGAGATGATATCAGCAATAAAACCATATGTATTTTTGGTAAAATAATGCCTACTTACTTGATAAAATTAATAACAATTGTTTTTGACAATTTGTATTTAAATTCAATAATTAAAAGTGAAAAAAAAATTAGTACAAAAAAAAATACAGTTTACTTTTTGATTTAAACAGTTTGATTTGTTTTATTTACCAATACATCGATAAAATTATGTAGCTACAACAAATTTCCGATATAAATTTTATTCATACATAAAAAGTTTTGTTTTTTATAACTGTAGGACTCTTGTTTCCGTATCCAAACACGTACGGAAAGAAAACTTTAAAACATGTTGTTTTAGGGGTTTTCAGGTCAAAGTTTGTACGTGACACGTACATACTTGAAAAAGGACAAAACAATTTTATTGTGACATTTATTGCAATTACTTTAATTAGAAATCAAGTGAAAACTACGTTTTAAGGTTTGAAAGTGTTTGTGTAATAATACTTACAACAATAATAATTTAAAACCTCAGTTATTAAAGCTGTATATATTATAGAAAATACAATTAAACAAACTATCTAGCTGAGTGTGCCACAATAATACTAAGATAACTATTAAATAAAATACCAACCTAATTTTAAAAATATCATTTATTTTTTGTAATTGTATTTCATTGTTTTTGAACAAAACTTATTTAAAAGTTTTATCCATTAGATTAATTTTATTTTATCATATTTCTTTTGTTGGTATTTGTGTTATTTATTTCAAATTAAAAATTTAAAAAGTATTTCAAACCATTAAAAACAATTGACAACAGAAACTTTGTCACTTCACATCAATTGTTGAAAAAAGATCAACGACACTAAGATTAATATTCGGTTATTTTTTTTTATTTATTTAAATTTGAAAAAAATAATTATAAACATCGCAACAACAGACTTATGTAATAACAACTCTCTCAATGTTTGGTAAAAATAACAGATGAATATTTTGAAACCAATTGTGAAAGTCATCAATCGATAAAAAACGTTAATGTAAAGATTTTGTTTTAAATCTTATTTGTAATATTGTTGTAAGAAAGTATTAAATTTTCAACTGACCTTTCGAGTTTTAAATTAAATTTTTGAAGAAATCTACAAAGCAGACGGGGAGAATTTTTTATATGGAAGGAAGTACATCGAAAGTACACTCATGAAATTTAAAACTTGGACACCACAATTTCTGTAAACAAAAGTTTGCACATTGTGAAGCGGGCTTAAGGGTATCATTTACAATTCTAACAGCAGGTAGTCTCAGCAGGGGTTATCTTATAGAAGGACTGTAGAATGAATCATTACACTAAGCACGTTTTAGAAAATAGGTAATTTACGTTGCTTACTTAATTTTTTTCTTTAAAGAATATATTTGAAGGTATCGCTAATTAAACACCATAGCTCGATTAATTATCGAATCAAAATTTTGTTTAGGAAATGTTTACAAAATAAAATTAGAAATAATTTTGATTTAAAAAACGTCTACAAGCAATAACTTTTAAATTAAATCAAAAACTAAACATGGTTATTTGGGTTGACTGATTATTACTTATTTTTAAATAAATCTAACCTACTAATTATTGTAAGTTATTAAAAAAATTTTTAAACTCTCTATTCATAATATTTAGTCCTTACAAAATGTATATTTTATGACGTTTCATTTTTTCTGTAGTTAATATAAAAAGTGAAAATAAAAACTAAGGCAATTCTTATTGTCAACGTATATATTTAGTTTTATTACATAATTATAATTAAGATACCAAGTTATAGTTTAAAATTAAATGAAAACGTTTTTTTTTAAATAAAGGTATTACTATATAAATAAATATAAGAAATCAATAATGGGTGTGACCTCCATTATTATTGATACATTCTTGGAGGCGTCTGCTCATTGACGCTATCAAGGTATCAATATAATTAATATTAATCGTTTCCCATGCGGTATCAATGGCTGCAATTAGTGCATTACGGTTTACTGGTATAAAATTTGGCCCTTGTTGTCTTCGGATAACAGCAAGTATTCGATAATGTTAAAATCTGGGCTTTTTGCTGGTCAGGGTAACAGCTCAAAGTTATTTTCTCGTATCTAATTGCGCACAACCCGCCGAAGTATGAATAGGGTCGTTGTCCTTTAACAACAGAAATACATTATGAAAATGTTAATTCAACAGATCCCGAACTATTTTTTGGCGAAAGTATAGTGAAATAAAAATACTTACTTGTTGGAAAATATAATCTTCGTCTGGATAAAACACTTCGACTGAAGGTTTCATAATAGTTTCCAAAATATCTAAAAACGCAGCAGAATCAAGACGTCCATCGATAACCCAACTAACTCCTGGCCAGCAAAAAGCCCAGATTTTAACAAAATCGAAAATGTTTGGGCTCGAATACTTGCTGTTATCCGAAGACAACAAGGGCCAAATTTTATACCAGTAAACCGTAATGCACTAATTGCAGCCATTGATACCGCATGGGAAACGATTAATATTAATTATATTGATACCTTGATAGCGTCAATGAGCAGACGCCTCCAAGAATGTATCAATAATAATGGAGGTCACACCCATTATTGATTTCTTATATTTATTTATATAGTAATACCTTTATTTAAAAAAAAGTTTTCATTTAATTTTAAACTATAACTTGGTATCTTAATTATAATTATGTAATAAATTCTTGTCAAAAAACTAAATATATACGTTGACAATAAGAATTGCCTTAGTTTTTATTTTCACTTTTATATTAACTACAGAAAAAATGAAACGTCATAAAATATACATTTTGTAAGGACTAAATATTATGAATAGAGAGTTTAATGATTTTTTTAATAACTTACAATAATTAGTAGGTTAGATTTATTTAAAAATAAGTAATAATCAGTCAACCCAAATAACCATGTTTAGTTTTTGATTTAATTTAAAAGTTATTGCTTGTAGACGTTTTTTTAAATCAAAATTATTTCTAATTTTATTTTGTAAACATTTCTAAACAAAATTTTGATTCGATAATTAATCGAGCTATGGTGTTTAATTAGCGATACCTTCAAATATATTCTTTAAAGAAAAAAATTAAGTAAGTAACGTAAATTACCTATTTTCTAAAACATGCTTAGTGTAATGATTCATTCTACAGTTATTCTATAAGATAATTCCTGCTGAGACTACCTGCTGTTAGAATTGTAAATGATACCCTTAAGCCCGCTTCACAATGTGCAAACTTTTATTTACAGAAATTGTGGTGTCCAAGTTTTAAATTTCATGGGTGTACATACCAATTTACAAGCACCGTTTTCGCAATACATTCTGAAGACTATCATGGTATAATCCAAAACGTTCAAACTCCAGTAATAAAAAGAAACAGCGTGATTATTAGAAAACAAGAAAATTGAATTATTTTAAAATCTGCCACCAAACCATAATCCAAGATTATCCAGAAAGGGTTTTAATGTGCAAAGTGGCTGGAAAAAAAATTTGTTTCAGAAAAGTTACTGCGAAAAGTTTTCTTCTTGAAGTTTATTAATTAGATGAGAGCGAAATCCAACTCTAAAATAATGACATTCCTTGAAAATGAGTAGCGTTTTAACAAACGAAAAACGTGCAAATGTAAAATTAAAAAATTTTTGAAAGATTGAGTGACGGTTAACATTTTCTTCCTTCAGGCGGATTGTCAAACAAGAAAAAAAATTTTTACATTTTTTTACTTTAAATTTAAGATGGGGCAAATATTTAGGGTCGTTAAATAAAAAAATGAGTTACCAGAGATTAAATGAATCCGGAATATGATGCCTACGGCGTTGTCAGATGATTTCACTGAATTTTACATACTTGATGCAATTCAAAGGGTGTCCATCAACTGTATAATGCAATTTGGTAATGTGTTCAAATGTGACAGATATAGGAGTTAATTTATTTTTAGAAACCGATACTATTTTATTAACCAATTTTGACAACAACAACAACATGGCACTAAATTCCAGTCTAGGGATTGTTATTGCTTTGATCGGAGCTAAGCGTGATTTGGTTGACAATACATTATAAAACACCAAGTTTTTTGAGTAAATTGTTCACATTATATACAAGCTCCATGAAGAAAATGAAAAACAATGAAATTCTACATATGCAATATTTTGACTTAAAAACAAACATCGAGTGAGATTTTATAACCAAGAAAAAATTTCACAAAGAGAGTTTTTCACGAATTTTTTTTTTATTCCAGTCCATGTTATGTGACCACACTTGTTGCATAAGAATTTTTCTTTTACATATTGATTTACTAGTCAAATGGTGTCAATGATTTGATAAGATAAACAGTTTCTTTTTGAAATGGGGTAGACGAAAAGGAACTGAGATTTTAAAATTGTTCGATAAGGGGTTCTATTTCTGATCGTCAATCTTACATGGGGATTTTTCTAGATTGAAGTTTGAGGGTGAGGTATGTTTTTTTCAAGTGCAAGTAAAATTCGTGCTGGGTAAATCTTTTTCCGATTTCCAATGTTGTTAACATAAGTTTGAAGGGGTAGAGCATCTGATGCTAAGGGATAACCAGAATTAGTAAGATCAACGCTATTTAAAATCTTAGTGGAAGCATAAGGAACAAAGTTTGTTCTATGTGTAATGGTATAGAATTCTAAACATTCTACAGATTGATGCTGTGAGTCATGCCAAATAACGTTTTCTAGAAAATTTTGGAGTTTGGTGAAAACCTACCAATACGTTTTGTTAATGTCGGCGGTGAGCACAAACCTAAACTAGCAATTAAAACTTGAAATCCTTTTAAGATAATATCGTTTAATAAGAGTTTTCAAAACGTTTTAGAAGACGCGTCAAAATCCACACGCAACTTGGTGGTACGCTTTTATTTCTGAATACACACAAACTAAAAATAAAAATAACTTACCTAACGTACTGTTAGAAGGAGATAATAATTCTAATGACAAATACTTGATGATGTTTTTATATTTGTGAAAGGGATATAGGTTTTCTTTAAAATTGTTTTTTTAAAGAAGGATTTGTTTTGTAATAAAGAAGGGGAGTTGCCAAGTTAATTACGATTATTAACATATTTTAGAGGTAAATCTACTTGATGTCCATTTTGAAGAATTTGGGAAGTGTTAGTAAAAATTGTTTTAGAACTGTTTATCATCGAGAGAGAAAATGAGAGGGTCTTTCGATTTGCTAGAACTATGTAAGATAGTTTTTAACCCATCAGTATTATTTGAGTGGTCAGTAGAGTAATGATAATAGGATGTTGAAAAACTGATTAAAATACATAACCTTCAACAACGTTTTCCAATAAAATCTAGCCCACAAGCGTATGTGAGAAATGTGAAAGCTTTCCCTTTGTTTCATAGATTTTTTCGAAAATTTAATTTAAAATATGGAGGACTAGTTGTAATTTAACGATTTATTACAACAAAACTATAAATAAAATTTAATAAAGTGTAAACATTAGCGTTATTGTTTTTGAATGTAATGCCTATTAAACTGATTTAATGAAGGTTTTTTTTGGCTATTTTGTTTTAAAAAATTTAAAAAGCATTTATTAACTTGTTAAAAATGGATTCAAAAATCAATCAATAATTTAATCCCTTGATAAGTTATTGATCGTTGCATTTTTCAAAAATTTCTATAATTTCTCTCCTAAAGTCTACAGGTGAATTTTAGAATTTATCAGCAAACGAAACGCAAATCTCATTTTTGCAACAAACAATTCAATCAACACTTTGGCAGATAACAGCATATCAACATCAGCATTTTGCACTTCTTGTACCTAGTGCAATACCAGAATATTGCAGTAATTACCCCAAGTCTTCATGCAATGTTACATTACATATTTTGCTGAGCAAACGTTTTCTGAAAAAGATAATTTTGAACAACTACATTAAAATGTTACAAGATTTTGTAAACCATGGACATTATCGTGGTGGTACTGAAATGATAAAAATCAGACTCGACACACAGCGCTATCTGCCAATTTTTTGTAGATGTTTATATTCATATTTTTCGACCAATTTTTTAAAAGAATGCATTGTTTGGTAAAAATTAAATTAAATTAGTACGTTTACAATGTAGTTATAGAAGAGTTTTAAACTAAGAGAAAAAGTGAGTTTAAAAATTATTCGTAATTAAACACAGACATAAAACGTATTAGTGAGATGTAAAATGTATAAATGCAAATGAAAAGGTGATGTGGAAAAAATTTTTAGACATGAGTTGGGCCAAATAGATAACTTAAGAGGATACAAGGGGTAGCAACTTAAAAAAATTTTCTTGCAGTAGAGTTGTTGCGAGAAATCCTTTCTGGGTGGTGTTGGGTACACGTCGGGAATAGGTATTTCTTTTAAACCTCTGTAGTCACCACCTAGTCTCCATTCGGAGTTTTTCTTCTCTACTAAATGCAGTGGAGACGACCACGGACTATTCGATGACTGGGAGATCCCCAGTTGGCGCAATAACGCAAACTTTATTTTTGATATTTGGAGCTTGTTTGGAGCTAGTCGTTTCGGTCGGTTAGATACTGTAGGACCGGGGGTTGTTTGAATGTAATGTTCCGTTTGGTGGAATGTGACGTCTACTGGGTTTACAGATATCAGGGAATTTGTGACTCTTCCTTCCCAATTCGATTAGTTTCTGTAGATAACTAAAACGGACAGATCTCGGGTGTTTGATTTGATGACGAAGTTTACTCTCCGTTTGTTGGTCGGGCAGTTACAGTGAAGGTTAAAAATTCCAATGTTCTGATCGTCTAACTGGAAGCAGTTTGGAGAAATAAAAAGAATACATTAAAACTCGAGACTTCTTTATTTAACACGAAACAAGTTACTATTAGTTTCACAAAACAAAACAGCATTTATTAAAGTAAAGCACAAACAATGCAACCCAATGCATTCAGCGGATTTGACGGTTATAGGGGTGAGGGTTTCGGTAATGTAAGAAGAACGGTGGTTACTATAGAGATGAGGGTAACCGTATATAAACAGAACGGCGATTTGTTAAGTGATACGGTAGGTGGTGGGAGTGACCGAGTCGACATACGACCCGGGCAACGGCTTGAGTGATGTATTCAAGGCGCGAAAATGGGTCACCCCAAACACAACACACGGATAGGAACAATGAAGCGGAATGGCCAAGTTGACACACAAAAATGCGCTATGCCAACTGTTTGAGTGGTGTACATAAGGCGCGAAAATGCGTCACCCCAAATACAACACACGAATAGGGAAAAGGAAAGTGAAGGAAACATAAAGCGGTATCTCTGCAACATGGGGGTCGGGGAGAGAATAGCCAAAGCGGTATCTTTGGCGGTTAAATTAGAAAAAGCAGACTTACTCAGTATTAACGGCAGGACCAGGCGGAACAGGTATCCGGAACCAACTGTCTGTTTAATGCAAAAGGTCACGTTTTTATAAGGGAGAGCTTAAGTAACGCAACTGGCTTACGGGAGGGGACTGCATGCGCACGAAAGCTTAAGCGGGGCGCTGCTATCGTACTTTGCTTTGGGTTCACAATTGATAATGCGTAAACATTAATAACAGTTAAATACATAACGAAATTGGTCTTATCCTATTAATTAATTACTCTAATTAATTTAGTGACAGTGAAAAACTTAAAAATAAAACGCATGGTTACAAATTCACGTAATATCTGGTGATACGGTGTGCTTCCTTGTACTGTACTGATTGTGGCAATCCTGCCTATTGCTTGTTGGCTTCTTGCTGCCAAGCTGCTTTGATGTCGAGAAGCTTTAAATTCTGCATGTTTACCAGTAATTCATTGTTTGCGATTGGGAACCTCTATGGGAAACTTCGTCGTACTTTTAAATCTAGGTCTAAGTTCATCGTTCCATATATGTTTTTTCTCGATGTTATTGAACGAATCTTATGGGAAATATGCATATATTGGAACCGGTGTTCACCAAAATCGTAATTTTTGTAGTGTGGTACGTAACAAAGAAACAGCGTCGTTTCCCTGTTGCTGTGTGCCGGGCAAGCGGCAGTTGCGAGCCTTTTTACCAAACTTAAAATGATATCAACACGTGTTTTTTCTTTCTCTTGTCCGAAAACGTGGACCGGTTTCGACCTGGATTTTGTTTTGTTTAAGTTTTCTGAAGAAATAAATTTGAACTACAAAGAATTTGCTACAAAACGATCTTTATCGTGACGGTACTGAAATGATAAAGAATCGACCGACATCGCTGTCAATATTTTTGTAGATGTTTATAGTAATTTTTTCTGACTAATTTTTAAAAAAATGCGTCGTTTGGTAAAAATTAAATAAAATTAGTACATTAAAAATGTAGGTATAGAAAAGTCTTAAACTAAGAGGTACAGTGAGTTTGAAAAATATTTAAAATAAAACGCAGACAGAAAATGTATTAGTAAGGTGTAAAAAGTATAAATGCCACTAAGAAGGTGTTGTGGGAAGAAGTCAGACAAGAGGTGGGCCTAATAGATAACTCAATGGAATCCAAGGGGTAGCAACCTGAAAAGAGATTATTACTGTTTATTTGTAAACAAACTAAACAATGAGGTAACAGTGTTAGAAAACCTTGCCGGTAGCTCCAGTAGTCGGGAGTAGTCGTGGGCTTATTTAGAATCGTTAGAACGAAGGCTTCTACACTGCCCAAAGAATTTATAAGGCGCCACATAGTGTTAAGTATACATAAAACGCGACAAAAATAATGAATAAGATGCATAAAAAAATTAACTTAAGCTTGTACATAGAAAGTTTTCGGTGTTCAAACGTTAATAGATAGTTGTCACAGCTCTCGTATCTAAATCAGACAGTGCTTAGTTTTTAGCGAAGAAGGGATGACAAGATGGACTCCGAAGTGATAACAGTTGCTGGACGTGCTCACAATGAACCAGATAACAGTATTATCTTGTGTGCTGTCCTTGACAACAAAAGGAGCTCCAACGTAGAGTTAAATTCCAACCCTGGCGACCTTCACTAATAATATCCAGACCCAGCTTCGTTATGTTAAGTAATTTTTGGATTATTATCCATACGCCAGGCAGACCCACAGAAGAAAGCAAAAGAACAAAAAAAAGCTGTACACGAACAGGAGATAAATACTTATTCCCTTGTTGTACGGGATGCTTTTACTTAGGTTTATACTAAATAATTAATACATGAGTAGCTGTTGGAATTTCAGATGATGTTCATGTAGCACCTTCAACAGACAGGTCAAAAAGAAAGAAATGACCGAATAATGGAAAAATTTTTCCCATCCAGCTATTTTAAGTCTATAAAAGTTACTAGAAAATTTCATAACACAAAATTGGAAGAGTTTCTTCCCCATCGCATAAGTGTAAACACAGTTGTCAATACTCTAGGGAGATATGAAGTCACAAATTAATTTTTAAGTTTCGTTTGTTCGTAAATAATACCGTCACAAAGTCGGACAAAAGAAATAGAAACAACGTAAGGAAAACAATGATAGAAGAAGACAATAATAATAATAATAATAATATTAACAATAATAAAATAATAATAATCTGATTTTCAACAAAACAATTTAAATTTTGAAAATTGTATCTATTTATGGTAAAAAGTGTATGTTTTACCCTAACGACCTTGTTATATCATTAATAATTATTTAACTAATTTTTCCAGTATTATAATTATTGTTAAGAATGCGAATAATTTTATTGTAACACATACAAATTTGTAGTTTTTTTCAATCAAAATTACACGAGAATACGAAAGGATTCTTTTGGTTAAATCCTTTGAATAAATATTAAACAAGCGGCATCGTAAGAGTTACACAACTTTGAAATTTGATGAAATTTTAAAGCTTCTTTTAGTCTCACCAAAAACAAATAATCTCCGATTAAGGTAGGTCAATAAAAGCTTTGGAAATCGGTGTAATCTTTTATATTATTTATGGGTGGTTTTTTTTATTAATTTTAGTTAATTTGAAAATGTAATTAGACGATAAACAATATTGTTTCGGAAGCTCTTACAACTTCAACTCAGTTCAATATTAAAGAGATTGATTTCTCTTTCTTTTACTTTTATGTAAAAAGTAGTAAAATTTAAATTGATTTATTTTTTTTTGTATTAATCCTCCTTATATCTAACATATTTGTGAAGAAACATAATACTGCACAATCAATACAACTTGTGGAATATTGTGAATGTATACTGACTTTCAGAAAAATTGCTACACCTAGAAGTATATGTCCTTTTAGTTACGTACTATGATGATTTCTAGAGAACTAAATAATGCATGATGACAAATTAATAATTTACTATAATAATTTATTGACTCAAATAATAATTCAAGAAAATTTAATTCATAGAAAACAAACAAAGAATTAATATGTGTTTTGATTTTCAATTTATTGTTCCATATTCGTTAAAAATTCTAAGAAGACAAAATATTTATTTGCAAATGCAACGTTGGTAAAAAAATTATTGTAATTATGAATAAATAATTAACACAAATTAAAATATAATTTATAAATCATTTGGATTGTGATAAAGGTCCTAAATTGTATTAATATCTGACAAAGTAATCCTATATTGTCAGTGGTTAGCGTCGAAACTAATTTGGTATAAAGTATTTATGATTGATGTGCTTATAAAGTTATTGATGTCGGTTTCACTCTTGGGTTTAAAATTTGTATTGATTTTCAGTGTTTAATTGAAAACAATGTTAATTTAGTTGGTTCTTAATGCTTTTATTTAATATACAATTGCACATAGAACTCTTTTTTCCAGAAAAACTTTTAACTAATTAAGCTCTTCATTCAAATAAAACTAAAGAACAAATTTCGGAATAAAATCAACGCTTATAAAACTATAAAAACACTAACAACAGTATATTTACCTTAAAATGTTAATTCAAGTAAGTAGTTCCAGTGGGTATAATAAAATTTGTGTTTTTGAAGTTAAAATAAATTGAAGTTTTAGTTAATAAAAACCAAATGTTTGGAATTTATTTTACGTTAATTACATAGTGCTTTGGAAGCTTAATTCCAACGTCAATTTGATTAAATTTTAACGTATTGGCCATTACGATGAAGGACTTTATTTATGCTAATTGAGTTCATGTTTATAGTTTTAAAACTTACTTAGGCTTAAACTAGATAAGAATTTGTGGACTTTTAGATTACGAGTGTGACGATTGGTTTTTCTTGAATACAAATTTATTTTTTTTTTTAAGTTATTTTTTTGTTTGGGGTACGAAATCTTTTGTTACACAATATATTTGACCCAATCGTTGTTATGGTACCAACGGATTTTGTAAATGGTATAATTTTCACAATTTCTAAGAAGAAGGAAAACGACGAATACAAAAACTGTGAAAATTATATTCTGATCAAAATCAGTTCAAACTGTTTCCAAGTTTTTAAAGTTTGTAGGCTTACTACTTTTTTGGTGTTGGTGGTAAGCATTCCAACAAAAAACAAGAATTAAAAAAAATTTAAAAAGTATGCCTGATAAAGATTGAAAAATATTGAAGAAGGTAAAATGTCCTCATTAATAATTGTTAAAAACAAAACTATTCAAGGGCTTACTAAAGTGAAAGAGATACTAAGCATTCAGAAAATTGGTCAATTGCAAGTGATGACGTTGAAGGAGCTAAAATGGTAGATATCTATATAGAGAAGGAACATTGGGTCAGTTAATAATCTGCCAACCAAAAATGGTACGCTGATCGTAGCGGATATGAAACCACCAAAAAAAATTAAAAAACTTAATTAAAAATTGATTTGTTAAGATGTTACTATAATGAGTTGTCAATAGTTAATAAAGACGTGCAATAAACAAGTGAGCTACTTTTATTTTATTATTTTGCACATATTAATAAGAAGTAGCTTTGGGTTTATATTTTAGTAGTTTATTACACATTTAAGATGGAATAAAAAGATAATGCTTAATATTTTGTTTTTATCTTTATTAAATTAAAATTTTAACAACGACGTTTCGTGATTGAGATGTTTATCTTTTCACTTTTTTTTGACGCCGCAAACAATATCAATGACGTATTTTTTAACAACTCTTAGAATAAGTGACTATTCAAAATTCTAACTGTGTATTGCGATGGTTTAAAAATGTTTATAAACAAAAAATAATTTAGCAATGAGACTCTTTGTATTGATTACTCGGATAAATTTAAATATTGATTTACTCACGGTATTGAGTACAATTTTATAAATAAAAAGAAATAAGTTTACTTAATTATAAACAAAAATTTTAATATAAATGAATTGAGTTTACAAAATCCTAGAGAGCGACGTTGACGTTCGGGAGAACATTTGACGATAACAAACGCGACGTTGTAGCGTCGGTTCAAAAGCACCGTAAAAGAAGCGGTTACCCGAAAACGTTGATTTATTTTAAATATCCTACAAGAAATGGCACCAAAAACGGTCAAAAACCAAAAAAAAATTTCGCTTTTCGTTTCAATTTTTCCCATTTTACAGCTTCCGATTCCAAAACAATTTCAATTTTATCGAAGTCCTTACTAGATTTTGTCGTTTTACGCAAGAATTTAAAAAAAAAACGCGTTCTAATCAAACCTCTTCGAGAGATGTTTTTAAAATAATCAAAAAAACCTACAACTTATAGTTTTCTCTTTAAAACGGCACTTAAACAAGAAACGTAGCGTTTACGATAACGGCCAGGAGGTACCCAAAGTTTTAAATTCGTAGATAAAATTTTAAAAGTTTATATCTCCTAAATGGACGAAAATTCAGTAGTTTTTTCTTACAGGTCTGTAGAAAAACAAACATTTGAAAAGTCCTATTGGTCGCGAGAAAGTTTGAAAATAGCTATAATAACGTTAACGTATTAAAATACATCTCCAGAACCGTTTATTATTTCGTTATTAACTATTATTTTTCTTGAGGCTTTTTAACGCGCAAACCGTAACTTCACGTGCGCTCTTAAGCAAAGCAACCGATGTTTTGCACAACAAGCTTTGCAAAAAATGCGAATTGCAAAAAGATATTCAACGTATTGTTTCGTATTTTTCAAACCCGTAGACTTAAAAATTCGTTTAAAAATTTAACGTAATATAACTTTTCAAAATTTCCAATGACATTATCGTAAAATTCTTTTCGTTATGGGCCGTTGGCTGCATCACCTTGGTTAGTCATACATTTTATAACGCCAAACGGCAAACCAATAATGTTATTTTCAATATCTTATAACATAATAAAATATTATTTGTTTATGAATTTCGAACTCGATTAATTGAATAAATGTTATTTACATTACAATTCCTTTTTTTAAACAAGCGATTTTTTTATTTTTCGATTTAAAATAATTTTTTTATTAATTAAAATAAGTATTTCAGTGCAGTACGTAAAACCTTCATTAAAAAAACAAACAACAACTATAGTAGTTATTAATGTTCTCTTGCACTAAATCTTTGGAAAGTTCCAATAATTCTTGGAAAACATGTGTATTAACGTAACCCGTACGAAAATGTATTTTCATTAAGACAAATAATATAATAGTAATTGAAGGGTGGACTTATGTAACTGGTAACACATCTTTTGACAAAGGTGCCTTAATGCTTACTTAAACTCTAATTTATTGAAAACATTTAATTACGCTATGTTCGATCACAAAAATACATGTTGAACATCACGAGCATAGTCACTTTAAAGAAGAAAAAGTATATATTTTAGTTGTAGACAGAGAGTTGGAGCCGGAATTTGCTATTGATTGAGAGGAAGAACAAATAATACGGTATTACGTTGCGATATCAACAAGCAACACATTGCTGCAGAGGCTAGCCTGCTAGTCGTGTCTTAGTGTAGGTATAAAGGATGAAAGTAACGTAGATTTTTTTAAATCCTTGTAATCGAGGGCACGCTTGAAAATTTGCCCAATGCAAGGTCGCGATACACTCAATTTAATTCTCAAAAGGCGTTTGTTTAAGCCAAAGCTAAAGTGGTAGCGTCCAAAACTAAAGTCACAAGGATTCATATCATTTTCTATACCTACCTTAAGACACGGTAGTCTCTGTAGCAATGTTTATGTTAATAGAGAATAATTGAACAATATGACAGATTTCATTGAACCAAGTTCGTTATCTAAGACCTCTAGATTTAGAGACCAGATACAATTGCGTTAAACCTTATCAAAATAAACGTTAAGATTCAATAATTTTTTAAGAAGCAATGGATAAGACCAGTTCCTTGAATAAAATATTGCGTTACCATAGCAACGAACAATAACTTATTAGAAGTGTCAGTGTAAAGTTTGACGTCAAAAAAGTAAACCAGAGTCACGCAATAAATTAAATGAAAAAAGATCTCCACCGAAATTGTAAAAATCGAAAAATTGGTGTATCTAGCCATCATCAAGTACCTGTATTTAAAAGGGTTAAGAGGTAAGCAAATTTACGAAGATATGCCTAATACCTTTAGTGATAAATGTCCTTCGTATGCGACCGTCAAAAATTGGAATGCAAGCTTCAAAAGAGGTAAATTTTCCATTGAAGATGATGACCGATCGGGAAGGCCAGTTTCTGTGTCAGTCCCCGAAAATATCGATGCCGTTCATGACATGATTTTATCAGACCGTTGAATTGGGCTAAAACGGATATCTGAAGCACTGAATATTTCATACGAACGCGTTCATCATATTGTTCACGTCAATTTGGATCAGAAAATTGCTGCAAAATGGATCCCCAAATGTTTGAATGTTGACCAAAAGCGTGCAAGGGTAGAAGCATCGCGTTCGATCTGTGCTCGATTTGAAAACGATGTAGACTTCTTAAACCGAATTGTTATTATGGATGAGACTTGGGTACATTTCTATCATCCAGAAACAAAGCAACAATCGATAGAATGGTGACACTCTGGTTCTCCAAGACCTAAGAAGTTTCGTGTCCAAATCTGCTGGAAAAGTTCTTGCTTCAGTTTTTTGGGATTGCCATAGAGTAATCATGATTGATTTTATGGATAAGTGTAGAACAATAACTGGAGATTACTATTCGACATTACTGACCACTCTACGGAAAAATATTAAAGAGAAAAGATGCGGAAAGCTATCCAAAGGTGTTTTGTTTTTGCAGGACAACGCCTCTGCACACAAATCTCATGTTGCCATGCAAAAATTTGTGATTTAGGGTTTGAATTACTAGTACACCTCCCTTACTCCCCGATTTGGCTCCGTCCGACTATCACCTCTTTCCTCAACTGAAAAAAAAGTTTAAAAGGTCGTACATTTTCTTCCAACAAGGAGGTAATAGAAGCTGTGGAGGTCTGGTTTGCAGAGCAAGAAGAAACATTTTTTTGAAAGGTCTAGAGACGTTGCAGGTTCGCTGTAATAAATGTATCCAATTAAGAGGAGAATATGTTGAGTAATAAAATATTTTGACATTGAAATTTTGTTTGGTTCTATAGTAGGCTAAGAATTTTTTAATATATCCTTGTATAGTGTGCTAACAAAACCGTGTTAAATTGCGGATTGGTCCGTCTTGGCCATTCTTGGTAAAAAATTTGGTCAAGAAAAAATCATGTTGATTCCAAAATTACTACTTTGGTGTCCGGACCTAGTCACTAAAATTTTTTCGGAACCTAACAAAAATTAACAGAACACATATACTTGTGATAGATATATACAGTGTGTCCAAGATAAAAATGAACAGCATTGGGATCTCGGAAACCGTGAGAGATACAGATCCGGTTAAATTTGGAAAAAGCTGCCTACTCAAGGAGTCGCCATTTTGCTGTTGAAAAACTTGCTGACTTCGGCTTACTTTCGGAGATATTTGAAAAAAATCAAAATTGTGCTATTTCGTGTTGATTATATTCTGAAGTTATTCAAAAAGTTACCAAAAAACCGAATCCACTTTGTCATTGCCACTCTTTCGGCTTTACAAGATGGCGTTCACAAATTTTCACTACAACGTTTTGTTTCAAAGAACTTAATTTTTTTTATGGCATTAAAAAAAGTATATTCTGTGTAAGATAGCATTTTTTATTACAAATTCAACGATGTACTACACAATATGGTTATTTATTAAGAAAAGATAACGTTTTATTGAATTTCTAAACTTTTTGGTTTAGTGGGCGGTGAATGAAATCATGGCAATGAAAAAATTAAGCCGAATTAACTATCGACTTTATTTCTTTTATTGTTAATTCTGACAGAATCTATCTGAACGACAAAGTTGTACGGTTTAGCAACGTTTTTTGTGTAGGTCGTATTTTACAATGAAGCAAGTAATGTTTTCAAATGAAGACAAATTTGATATGCTGTCCTGCTACATTTTATGCCGGAGAAATTCTGTAGAAACGAAACACTTGTATTTGATCAAGTACCCGGAACGGAGGCAACCAGGGAAGTCTATATTTAGGCTTTTGGTTTTCAATTTAAAAGAATATGGTTACCGTACTGTCCCGCCAAAAACATTCGAGCGCAGCAACATTTTCTGTTTGCTGCAATTATTTCAGCGCACACTAGACCAAAAAGATTAAAAATTTACTAAAACGTTATTTTTTCTTAATAAAATTACAAATAACCATTTTGTAAGGTACATTGAATTTGTAATGAAAAATGCTTTCTTATACAAAGTGTACTTTTTTTGAGTGCCGTAAGAAAAAATTAAGTTCATGATGGTTTCTTCGAAACAAAACGTTGTAGTAAAAATTCGTGAAGTTCATTTTGTAGAGCAGAAAGAGTGGCAATGACAAAATGCATTCAGTTTTTTGGTAACTTTTTGAATAACTCATAGATAACCTACTTGTCAATAATTTCGAGTTTATTGTTTAAAAATTACGGTAAGTTAACACATGATTTTGCGGGCTTTTTCCTTTTTTAATTCACTTTGTACTTTCGTTAATGTCGGTTCTACTTCCTTTTTTAATTATGTCGCGATGATTTTTTCAAATATCTTTATTAGTGTACTGAGTAAAGTTATCTCTCTATAATTATTGTAGTCCAAATCGTCGCTTTTTTCAACACTGGTAGTATCAAACTTATTTCCTAATCACTTGGTACTTTCTCTTCTTTCCATACTCTATTTAATATCTTCAGTAGTCCTCTTTCTCTCATGCTTTTAGTTATTTCTGTTGCTATTTGGTCACTACAAGGAGTTCTTTAACACTTTTACTGTTGGTTTCTGTTCCTCCATCATGATTTTATTTTCTGAATTTGCTTTTCCTATTGTACTAAGGTTCTGGTTTTTACTTTCTTATTTTGGTGTTTTTTTCATATTTGTGATTTGTTTCTGCTATAAGCAGTTTTCCCCATTCTCTTTACAACGCTTCATAATATCTGTTTCACTTTTAAGTATTTTTCTCTTTTTATTTTAATTCCAACGGTTCATCTTTCTTATTTTTTCTAAAACTTTTCAATACTTTGTAAAATAGTTTTTCTTCAGTTTATCTCCAAATTCCTCTCATGCCTTTTGCTTGGACTCTCACACCTTTTTTAACTTCAACCCGTTGTTTTTTATATTCTTCGTACTTCTCTTTTTTATTGGTTATGTATTCTATTCACATTCTTTTCTTGTTTTTAACTAGTTGTTCAATCTCATTGGACCACCACACCGTTTGTTTTTTAGTTCCATTCCCTTGTATATTCCACATATCAGTTTAGCCGCTTAGTCGTTTAGTTTCATCTATAGATGTCGGGTCAAAAAAGTAGTATTTAATTTGCTTAGCGACTATTTTCGTCAATAACTTTGATTCTTTTAGTGAATGGTTGTAAATGAAACAACTGCATTTTGTTTCCATGTAAATTTAAAAATTCAATTTAACTAATAAAAATCTTTTTTTTACACCCTACAAATAATTGCGCAATCCATGCGTTTCAGTTAGAATAGAACAAGGGATTTTTTTAGAAAACGTGGAAAATTACTGTTTGGTTTTCCATTAATCTTGTGAGGGTTTAGACATTTGATTCATCTACGGACCCTAATTCACCGTCGCATCTCAAAAGTGCGTGTGAGATGTTTCCTTATTTTTTTGTTTAAGTAATAGTATAAGTAATGTAGACCATCTGTTCTGATCAATTAATTGGATCACATTATTGGTAGTAATCAGTTGAACGTCATGTATCGTCTTGCAATGATAGTGCCGTAATATTTTATTTTGTTACTTACCCTCTATTATATTTCACGCCTAATTAAGATTACTATATATTAATACTAAGGTGAGTGAGGGTTGGCATGTTTGGGTTTTGGTAGTTTTCCTAAACTTTGAAGCTAATGCTTGGTCAAATTAAGAAAGCAAAGTGTCAATTTATCAAAAATTAATTTCAAGATAGATATAACTTTAACAATCATTTTATACGTTTAACATTTACTTACGACAGTTTGTTAGTTTATTCGGATGCGTTTTGTCAGTGCTTTTTGCGATTGTTTTTAACTAGACGGCATTTAAAAAATACAAGCTAATAAAAAATAGGGTAATTGAACTTGAGTAAAACTTAGCAAATTAAAAAACACTTTGTTTTTTTATGATTGATTCACTTTCAATATGTTAAAGAAAAACTCCATGCAATTTCTTTGCGAAACAAAGAAATCCAGTATATGAGAAGAAGTCCATTCAACTTCAACAGTATCTTTAGCTTTACATATTGAGCCAATTGAAAATTGGTGAAAAGCGAGCTTTATTGAAATTCAAACAAAAACGTGCATTTCTGTCACGTTACAATCTATGGTTATTGAATTTAAATGTGTTCGATTGGAAGAAATGTTTGATGAAAAGGATTTTATACGTCCTCATAAAATGTATGGCTTAGTACTGACCGGAAAACGTATTTTCTACAAGTAATGCATATCACATTGAAATGAAGATTTTGAAATCACATTCCTTGCCACAGAGCTTGAATTGCACTTGGCAACGCTTTTTGTGAGCACAACCGATAAGGTACACATATTTTACTGTGGGTAAATATTAAAAAAATTCATCACAAATAAAATTTAATTGGATCTAAATGATCTCATACACAGCATTATTAAGTTAGTTGTAGTAAAATTTGATATACCTTCCAGCTTCTATGACCTAAAGCTTTCACCAAACAAGAAATAACAAAAGAATCAAAAAGGTTTCACAATGTTTTTTTAGATTTCTTCAGTAATGTGGACCAATTACCACTAATTATAAACATGTCAAAATTTTTTTACAAAATAAACGTCAAATACTTATACAATGAAAGTAAATATATTTACCATTAAACTCTTGAAATGGATGAAACCATTCACTAACTTATTTAGATTATCTCGGAAACTGTTAATAAAAAGAACAAAAGTTTAATTAGTTCAATTCTTCTTCTACACGCACAATAAAACGGTATCTCGCTTAATATCTAATAACAAACAAAATGAAAGCTAAATGACGCCAATTACTCTTAAAATAGTCTGACTCCAGAAGCAAACGTAGGACACACAACGCTTTTATTTGCAGCAATCTAAATAAATTGAAATATAATTAAGAGAAATTAAATAAAGTAAATAGTAAATAAAAATGATAAATATTATTTTAATTATGAACTTTGTGTGAAAGCTTTTAACCGAAATTATATAAGCACAAAAAAATTCCTTAAAATTTCAATAACAACGAAGATTGTTTCTAAGTTACCAATTTTGTAGTGGCATTTACATTTTTTTTTAAAAAACCGGGTGTAGGTTAGAAATTTAATTTAATCTGTGCATTATAGAACAATCTCTTTAAACCTATCTTTACGGCTAGCATTAGGTTGAGATCAACGAAGGTAAAGATTGATCTCGACAGACTTAATTTAAACAACGTAATTAGAAAACTAGATTAAATACTATTTTCAAGGTAATGTTTTGAAAATTTGTAATTCTGTTAATTTTTATAATTCTGTAGCCATAATTTTACAAATTTTATGAATCAATTTTACTAATTCCACTAAAAGCAAATTTCCTTAAATTTAGATAATTATAATTTGAATATCCTACAATAGTAATGAATTAGATTACAATTTCACAAACTATATTTATTAAAATCGTATTTCCTTAACTTAATTAAAAAAAAATAGATTTATTTATTTATTCGTATTATTTCATTATTGTATTGTGACGTAAGTGTCATGTATGGTGTACCAAAAGATCAGTATAAACGTGCATAGTGTGGTGACGAAACCATATGCAATTCTGAATTAGTTTGTCCCGGCAAAGCATTTGCTTCAAGGTTAAGAAAACCACTAAAACGTAAGCATGCCAATCCTCACACACCTTAGTATTCATATGTAATAACATTGACTCAATGTATAAACATTATACAGTGACCGGCAAAGATTTTGTAATTGAGATATCCGAAAATGTTTTTTGGCAAATGAATTTAGCATATCGAATGACAAAAAAAAGCACTTTGACAAATGTCATGTTATCACTGTCATGGCGGCAAATTTAAAAAATATTTCTTAAATATGTAAAAAGTAAGGTTAGATGACAAGATATTGAAAAATGACTAAGAGGAAAGTTGTTCAGAATTAGATTATACGTTTATTTCAAATTTTCAAAAAAAATAAGAACTTTTCAAAATATCAGTTTTCCGGTAGTTTTTCCGGAAATATTGAGAAAACAAAATTTTTTGTTTTTGATTTGCATAAAACACAATAAAACCAACAAATAAACTGTACAATCCAGTAATTTTTATTTATTAGTCTATTGATGGACGGTAAAGAACAAAAAACGGACTTGGTTGCAATGGCCTACAGAAAACAAAAAGTTGACTTAGTAGTTTTTTGATGCCCCTCCTCAACGAAAAAGAAATCATTTAAATAGAATAAAAAATAGCAAACAATACAGGGTGCGACAGATAAACCCTCAATTAGAAATATCTTGGGAACTAGTGGCACCAAAAATTTGAAAATTTGGTATTGTGCTTACGGGTTAACTAATGTATTTTAATGAAAAAGTAGAAAATTAATAATATTTTCAAACACGATTTTTGAAATAAACAACCTCACACAATTTTATTCTTATTTCTTAATGATAAATTAGTTCAAGTAATAAAAATAGGGAGTTTCTATTTCAGTAGTGTTTCATATTAAAGTTTGTACATCTTTTTCGAACACCCTGTATCAATAAATTAAATTCTTTAATTCACAGGCTATTACAGTACACCATCTTCTACAAAAAAAATTCGAAGCAAATAATTATGTGTTTTGTATGAGAAAAAAATACCATTATTTTCTGACCCGAAAACTTAAATTTTGGCATAAAAGTTCAAATATCTGAAGAACTGTTGCATTTAAGTGTATAATGTTATTCACAAAAGTATACATAATTTTATACAGAATCTAAAAATTTAATAATACACAGAATTTCCTATTTGAAATAAAAGAAGTTGACATCTACTTCCGGTATAGCCGAAAGTGCCGCCATTTTGAAAATATTTTATCCGAATGTCTGGTACGAACAAAGATATATAATAATAAGTTGATAGTCAAAGCAAGTTATTTTAATTAGAAAACCGATGGAAAACAGAACGACACTTTTGGGATTATCTGATTAGCACAACTCGTCGGAGAACGTCGTAGGTTAGTAATAAATTAAATAATACAAAAGGTGTTTGTGCTTAATTAAATAAATATTTTTTTTTAATCATCCATAGAAGGATAATGGGCGCCACTGGTTATAAACTTAACACAAAAACTATCGATTTAAACCAGATAACACCGACAGTTACAGATAATTTTGTGTACTAACTAAAATAACAAGTCTCGGTTAAACACAATATAAACTTTATTATAAACTGCAAGTTAAGTAATATAAAAATTATCACAGATAATCTGGTAGTAGTAACTAAATTCGCGCGTAAGTAAAGTGACGTAAGCAGACTAATTAGCGTGGCCCACGTGACGTGTGTAAAACAAGTAGTGTAGGATAACGCGAGGTGTGGGACGTAATTAGGGTTGATACTGCTACGCAGCGTATTAGAATTGGTGTTTAACGCGTAAGGAGATAAATGGTTTAAAAATTACGGTACCTTAAGGCCAGTAGAATCTGTAGACCGTGTTCGTGACCAAAGAAACGGACGAAGCAACGAGGTTTGAACAGTCGGAAAACGGCGAGTTGTAGAGCTGTCTCCGCCAGCGCGTATAACATTTGTCAGACTCAAATATTCGTGCTTCTGAAAAGTTGACCCTTAAACCTCTACAATGTAGCCAATGTGTTAACAGTTAGATAAGAGGCTAGAACTCTTACAGTTTTTCAACATTTTTTTTTTAGACTAAATATGGTGATTTTAAACACTAAAGTACGTGGTAGTAAACCTTAAAACACGTCTAAAATGTGAAGAAAAGAAATATTGGTGATCATGCTGCTACATGTGGGATGAAAAATAAACTTACGGTAGTCGAGAAAAAAAATTTAAATATTCCACAATGTACGACAATCGTTTCATAGATTGGTTCAACAAACCTTACAATCTAAGATAAATAACCGATTAATGTTGACGCACATCAAAAGGTCAGATTAAAATACCTGCAAGTTTAGATGACGGAGAAAAAAACATACACCCAACCACCACGGTTACGGACAAATAAATGAATCGTCCGGCTCCCACGAAACCAATATGGCGTCGTAAAAAAAATAAAACAATGTGTCCAATAATTATATTAAATACATAAAATATTTATTGGAGTTTTTACATAAAATTAAATTTTGCAGTATGCTTTTGATTATGGTCTCTAGAGACTAATTCTCGTTTATTAAGAAATAATTTAGTTTATTTAATAAAAGCTAATAATCGTATTCACAATCACGACTAGTGGAAAAGTCTTTTATTACGTCGTTTAGACTCTTTGTTACTTTTGTGGCGTTTAGAGTGTATACTCTAGACGCCGAGTTGAACCAGAGAAAGAATTTGGACAAGTCGGTTTTGAAGGACCGTTCATTATTAGACATACCGCGAATGAGCTATACTATTTACATTTATGAATGAAGACGGTGTATTTCAGCACATAGTAATTGGCGTATTATATGCGGTGCGGGAACACCTGATCGTGGTATCATATGTCGAGCTGAAGATCCGAGGCCAAAATAAATTGGACCGATGGATTTAAAGCGGGCCGATACTTTAACTAATAATTTGAGTAGACTGTACTTGTACTGATGAACTTCGGACCAAACTAAACCAAACTGATGGCGAACTGATTGGTACTCTGAATTCGTGTTTTGAACTCAACTTCGAACTCAGGTTCGAACTGATGTCTGTTATCGTACCTACTTTGTTTTATACGTGCGAAGTAGGTTAGTTTGCTTAGCAAGCAAAGCCGTTAAGAAATGCTGACCGCTCTTGCTTACTTGCATCGTATGTTTTGATTTCCGCATTTCCTACGTAATACGCGGATGTAGAATTTGTGTTGATTGGGATGGGGTTGAGACGTCAACCCCACACTGTAAACAAATGTGGTACTTCCTATGTTAAAAACATAAAAATAAAGCGGTCCAGTGTTCAACACACCTAAGAAAAAGGTAGGATTTGTGAAAGAGATAGAAAAAAACCCAACTAAGTGGTGCCTAGCAAATCCTACATACATTCACTTGAATTAGTTACACTTATGATGCAAAAATTTGACAAATTACCTATTACATAAAAGTTAAAAACAAAAACATACTTACTTATTACTGTTTGTCCTGCTCCTGCATTTTTACTTGTTTAGTTGTTTCTTCTGCTCCTGCACTTTTACTTGTTTAGTTGTTTGTCCTGCTTTTGTACATTTACTTGACCTCATTCAAAAAGTGAAAACGGTTTTGCCGACTTTTTTCCTTTAGACATGGATATATGTTCCCTTCTTTTGGTTTTATTTTCTTTTGTTATATTCCTTTGTTTCTTTTGTAAATCATGCTCAATAAACATTATTATTATTATGTGACGGTTTTCAACCAAAAATTTTAATACGTCTTTTCTTTACTTTTTCCGGTGCATCAGAGTTAGTATGTTAACAAGATATCAAGAAAACCACCCGTCCGATTTTTATAAAACTTAGCGAGATATAACAATCAGGTGACCATAATTGTTGTAACAGTATCTCCAACAATATGAATTATACAAAAAAAGAGAAAAGGTTTTGGTAATTTCTATTGTCTATATAGCGTTTGTTTAAACAATTTTTTTCTAAAACGCAAAAATTTTACTTTTCAAAGATTGACATTAGCAAATTCTAATTTAGTTTTAATTATATTCTTAGCTACTATTTGTTTAAAATTTTGAAAAAGTTGGACTACCGCACAATCGTTCGTCAAAATCAATAACGTGTATTCAAGACAAATTAGTTAAATTTAACCAAAAAAATATTAATTGTATTATTAGTCTAGTAAGTTGTTCGTCGGTTTCATTGAGCCTCAATGTCATCACCCTCCGGAAGATTTGTTTTTCATGCTAATATCGATAGTGGTGCTATGATGGTAATGTTAATAGTTCAGTCGCATTGGATACCATTTATGGCGTGATTTTAGTAGGTTTAGTCATTAGTTTTGACGATTTAGGGTTTCCAACGGCAAACTCCGATTGATTCAATTTTGGTTCTGGTCAAGCCAATAGGGTGTCTGAGGACGCACCTGAGGCAATTCTAATAGTAAACTGTCAAAATTCATATAAGTGAAGTAATAGTCAAACAGACAAAAAACAAATGAGGGAAGACAATCACGACTTAACCCGGAAGAAAACAATTTTAGAAACAAAATTCTTGTTTATAAAAAATTAAACACGTTAGTCGTGCAAGTAAAAACAGTTTATAATTTTGTATCTCTCTGCAGCTTAAGATCAGATTTATACAACGATTTTTCTCACACCAAGTCACTTTTAGATATTACAACGTCTAACATCGCTTCTTGGTACTGATTGAATATAACCCGGTTGTAACGATCGCAGTCACTCAGATTTTTTTAGAACCGCAGGAGTAGTAAATATTTTCACACAATATATCAACATGCTAATTAGTGTAAAGTTTGCACTTTAAATCAATTAATGCTAATACCTTTGCTTCCTTCAAAGACGATTCCACCGCACCCCTTTGATAAAGATTGGGTTAAATAGTAAAATAGTATCTAGGGGATCATAATGTAGCTCGTGTGGCTATTATCCACACTAGGGGTTTTTAAAAACAGGACTAAAATTAATTGAATTGAAAATAATTTTAGAAACCTGTAGTTAGTCAAAAACTAAGATATGTCAAATTTGTATCAACCAACCTTGATAATTGTATGTAGGTGAAGTTTGTAATTCTGCAATTCTTACTGGCTAACGGTTTATTTGATTGGCAAAAATTTGAATCATTGCGTTAAAGTGCGCTTAGCTTTTTTTCAATGTGATGAGTTCGTAGTCGGCAACTGATTAACTAAAATTATTTTTAATATTATTTATTTCTTGGGTTTAAAGAAGTTTAATCGTTTTTAGAAAATGACCAAATCTTGATGATTTGGTGGGTGGTTACGTTACGTTATTATAAATGCTTATTTTCCTATTGTTAATAATATATAAATTAACCTAGAATTTGTTATTCATTTTATAGTTAGTATTGCAACGATTGAAGTTGCTTTGAAGGTTTAACTATAGTCGTTTTTTTAAATTGTTACTTATCTTGATAACAAAAGTCAAAAACCCAATCATCACGTCAAAATCAAGTTGCTCAGCAGGCTGATTCAAAGTTAAAATAAAAATTAAAAAAATTGCTTTTATTGACACACATAAATGAAGATAAGAAAAACCAATCTTAATAAGTTGAATTATCTAAATGGTATCTATTCAAAATGAATTGTTGTCAACGTAAGCAAAACCAACAAGACGTATTACACGTATTTCCATTCACTTATTCGATAAAGTAAACTAAATAAACTACAGTCAAAAAGTGGATACACATTTTCTATCGCTATATAGCCGTATTACAACTACGGGCACGCTAGAAATGAAATAAATTTGGACAAATATTTATATTATAATTATTTTATTGCAATAAATTTACTTTATATTTTATTCTTGTTTCAATATCCCACCAAAAAAACATTTATACGTGTATAATTAAAACAATAACTCATAAATTTGTTGATATTTTTGGTTAAAAAATTTGTTAAAATTGCCTATTTTACAGGGGCTCTATTTTTCATCAGTATCAGGTTTACATTTGTTAAAAAATTGTAAGCGTTGGTAAAGACATAAATACCTTTTCAGTCACGAAATAACTAGTATTATCCAAATTATCACTAAATGTGCTATTTGAGATGCGTATGTACTGCGGTAATGTGCTTGAAGGAAGAAAAAACAAAGGGGTAGAAGAGGAATTCATGAAACTACCGGCCAAATCTTTACCTATTTATACAAATATACTTACATTACCGTAAGAAAAATTCTGAAATACTCACGTTAAACCAGATGACTTTTGCGGGGATTGAACTCGACTCTCCCAAATGGCAACTGAGCGAAGAATTGAAACATACCACTTGGTCACAAGCCTCGGTTTATAAACTGTTGCTATAACGCTGCTTTATTTACATTAAAGTAATACACGGAGAAATTACTTAAATTTAAACAACGAAAATTTACCTTACAAAAGATTACTACCAGTTTTTCAACAAAATATCTTGTCATTATTATTTGTGCAAAAGAAAGACTTTGGAAGTCAATGAATTTAATTTATTTTAGATAGTAAAAAGATGGAATAAATTTCTTAAAAATAAAATACGTACGAGTAATTAAAACGATCCTTTTATTGTGACATTTGAATTGAACTCCTTCTTTATATTATTTACCAACAAACTCGTACGTTGTTTCCTATTTAAATTAGCTAATTTAAAGATCAAAATTCAATAAATAAAGCATGAATGTAAATAATTTGCTTAAATTAAATTTACAAACGTTTAATTACTGGTTCTTATTTGGTGGTGCGTTAAATAAATTCTTGTTGCCAATAAGACTACAAACCATACAAATGATGTAGATTTATCAACAGAAACATTAATAATAAAATATGTATTTATAAATGTCTTGGAGGGAAAGAAATTATTAAAGTTTTTAATAAGTAACGGTGTCGTTCACTTTTAAGAGAAAGGTCTCCAAATTTTTATAATAATGAGATTTACCAAGATGTAAACTAACGGACAGATTTTTTTTATGAATTGACTAGATTTTAAAAAATCCAGCAATGAAAGAAATACTTTTAAAAATTCACATATTAAGAAACAGATTTATGATAATCATAAACTCGAAAATAAACTAAACATGCTGATAGTAATCGCAGTTTTAAATATGAAATTAATTAGATATGATTGCATTGAGTAATTAAATTTGGATCCAAATTTACTGTGGGATACTTAAACTACAATTTGTTGTAATGACAATATTCAAAAAAATGGTTCAAATTTTGCCTTATAATAATTGTTATTGTTTTGCAAAAAAAACTAAGTATCAAAATACAATAAAACTAAATATAACATTGTTGTAGTTACAAAAAGAAAATAGACACCCAGAGATTAATGAAATAAATAAGTACTTAAATTATCACGTCTCAAGTAATTAAACCTCTAGGAGAAGTTCAGATACATACTGCAAGCCCTACTACTTCACTTAATTCGTTAGTAAATACTTATAATACATTTAACAATAGTGCAACAGGGCTCTAAACCACCCCGATACTTATTAACGTGCAAAATCACATTCAAAAAATTGCGTTGTTTGAATGGGTCCGCGCCAAGGTATCCCCCCAAAAGTTCTAGCGCTAAAACATTCCAAAATTAAAACGTTTTAGTGCCAAAACGGCGGTGTCAAGACGGCGTCGTTAAAACGTTCTAAACCGTACGTGAAAGTTTTCCTTGTATTCTAACGATAATAATTTTGAAGTACACGATTGTTATTAGTGTGCATATTTGTATTTGCTATTTATTTATAATTTCTACACCTGTCAATTAATGTTATTAATTTTGTGATTGTACAAAATATAAATTATAAGTAAGTAACATATCCTGTTTTAAGAGCACACCGAAAGTTGTGATTTCGTAAATTTTTTTGTTAATTCAAAAACGGTTTTGGCCATTGGTCGTAGTAAAAATACCCAAATGTGTGTGACTGCAAAAAAATTTTATTTGCGTATATTTACAAAAAAAAATTTTTATTACAAAATTTCTAGAAAAAATTGAGAGTCATACAAATTAAGTAACACATTTTAAGAATTTTGCAGTTCAGAAAATTTCGCAAAAACCAACTCAAATGAAAAGTAATCTGCTTTTTTTAATAAATTTTCAGTATCTTGCAAAAATTAAAAAAAATATTGTACCGTATTATTGTATAGCAGCATAGACACCATCACGTACGGTTTGCTCTTAAATCGAGACGATTCTTATTAAGATTGATCTGCTAATGGAAACTCAACCAAAAAAGTTTCCGAAACGTATAGATATAAATTAAAATTTATTATTTTGTTTTATTTTCTGAACTCTACCTCCAATCAAGAATAATTTATCTGCAGTAAAAATCTAACACAAATTTTTAATTTTTGTTGTATAAAAATTTTGTTTCTAAAGTTATCACAAATCTTTTCGACAGTTAAGTAAAAATGTGCAGTTTTTTTTGTAAGTTAACATTTTAAACATCGTGGTCTATTGTTTAAGGTTGCTTATATTGATACTGATTTAATCATTGGTAAATGTTTAGTTTACAAAGTAAATAAAATTTAAGTTCGACATTTAATTTGTATTTAGGAGAGCTTGGAGACGATTCCTGCAAAATTTCATAACATTCAGACGATATTAATTTTTTTTAATTTTTTTGAGTTGAATGCCCTATAAAATTTCACTTTTTAAAGTTATAAAAATTCTGTTTTTACAGTTGTGTTTACGATATTTAAAGTGTTTGTAGTTGTCAAATTGGTGGAAAATTTTTATCTCAACAAGAAGCGACATTATTGCACTTTTTTTAAAATTTTCAATGATCATCATCTTTTTTTATTCATTTTAAAACCGAAAAAACCAAAGTCTTAATTTAAATTACTACATTAAGTATATAGGCTCTTTATGCCCGGAACACATATTTGTGACACCCCATATTTTGTTTCTAGGTGGGATTGCTGCATCTGAACGAATTGTTAGTAAAAACCAAGAATATTGATAACTTTAATAATTCAAGATGATCAGGTAGTATTAAGGTTTTTCCATTTTTAACGCCAACGGAGTAGTAACACAAAGGCTCTGGTAATTAAATAGTTAACTTAATAAAAAGTTTACTAAGAAATACATTGAAACACTAAGGATATACGGCTTTCAACAGTACCAAAGATATTAATACAAATTGGTAATTAACGGTGCTTAGTAAAAGTTGTTACAACAATTACAGTCAAAGTCAATCTAGCTATAAGGTTTTGCACAGTAGTGTACGGCGACAGTGGTAGCTAGACTTCTTTGCCTTTTCACTATTTCTTACATGATAGAGAAAAAAGTTAAAATAATAAACTTTTTTAATATAAGAAAAAGACAAATTTCTTAAATTCAAAGTGTGGTGATACAAACACGACAAAAATTTAAAACAAGTCACGAGTATCATAGGTGACAACTAACTCATGTCGTAGTATATAAATTAGAAGTCAGTAACACACTCCAAAAATAAAGTTAAAATTTGGCCTTAACGAAAAGAAAATTGAAATTGTCAAATAATTGAAGTGGAAAGGATTCTATGTTCTGATAATTTTGTATTACTTTACGAAATTTGGATAGATTCGGATTAAATAAGAACTCATTTAGTTTGGATAATGTATTATAAACCAGTAAATAAAACTCGCATGAAAACCACAATAACATTTAATATTTAACCTCTATATTGTCTGCTTATGAAAGAATAATCTAAAAAGTATATTAAACAACATACATAAATAACACATATATCGCAAAGGCATAACACATAAAATGTAAATAAATCAAAATAATAACTACAGTAAAACCTCTAAATAGCGGTCAAACTTTTGGATTCTTCTGCACCACTTTCATTGTTTGAATCACAGCCGTCACTATAGTTTAACTCACTAATTATATCTTGAATAGTTTAATTGAGACTTTCGGTCAAAATATCACAATACGTACAATACTGACGAGACCGGACTTTTTACCTTGCGATGTCAAACAAAACGTTCTCTTCTATAGATTGTGATATTTTTGACCGAAAGCCTCAATTAAAGTATTCAAGATTTAATTAAAATTTAAAAAATTAATATCGTCTGAATATTATGAAATTTTGCAGGAATCGTCTCCAAGCTCTCCTAAATGCAAATTAAATGTCGAACTTAAACTTTATTTATTTTGTAAACTAAACATTTAGCAATGATTAAATCAGTATCAATATAAGCAACCTTAAACAATAGACCACGATGTTTAAAATGTTAACTTACAAAAAAACTGCACATTTTTACTTAACTGTCGAAAAGATTTGTGATAACTTTAGAAGCAAAAATTTTATAACACAAAAATTAAAAAATTGTGTTAGATTTTTACTGTAGATAAATTATTCCTGATTGGAGGTAGAGTTCAGAAATAAAACAAAAAATAATAGGTTTTAATTTATATCTATACGTTTCGGAAACTTTTTTGGTTGAGTTTCCATTAGCAGATCAATCTGACAGTGGCAGAGTTGCACACCTCGTTCCTGTCATAAATATTCGTTTATTTTATTGTTCTCACCAACGTGATGGTGTCTATGCTGCTAGACAATAATACGGTACAATATTTTTTTTAATTTTTGCAAGGTACTGAAAATTTATTGAAAAAAGCAGACTATTTTTTATTTGAGTTGGTTTTTGCAAAATTTTCTAAACTGCAAAATTCTTAAAATGTGTTGCTTAATTTGTATGACTCTCAATTTTTTCTAGAAATTTTGTAATAAAATTTTTTTTTGAAAATATGCGCAAATGAAATTTTTATGCAGTCATACACATTTGGGTATTTTAATACGACCAATGGCCAAAACCGTTTTTGAATTAACAAAAAATTTACGAAATGACAACTTTCGGTGTGCTCTTAAAACGGAATATGTTACTTATAATTTATATTTTGTACAATCACAAAATTAATAGCATTAATTGACAGGTGTAGAAATTATAAATAAGTAGCAAATAAAAATATGCACACTAATAACAATTGTGTACTTCAAAATTATTATCGTTAGAATAAGAGGAAAACTTTCACGTACGGGTTAGAACGTTTTAACGACACCGTCTTGACACTGCCGTTTTGGCACTAAAACGTGATAGTTTAAGTACTTATTTATTTCATTAATCTCTAGGTGTCTATTTTTTTTTGTAACTACAACAATGTTATTTTTAGTTTTATTGTATTTTGATACTTAGTTTTTTTGCAAAACAATATCAATTATTATAAGGCAAAATTTGAACCATTTTTTTTAATATTGTCATTACAACAAATTGTAGTTTAAGTATCCCACAGTAAATTTGGATCCAAATCTAATTACTCAATGCAATAATCAGTGGAATTCTGTACCTACATTGCTATGAATATTGTTACATAGCAATATTGTTAAGGACGTAACTGGTAACAATAATCGTAGCAATATTTGACTTAAACGCGATTCAGTACCGCCCATATTGTTACAGATTTAACATAACAATGATGGTTATTTAAATAGTATGAAGGTAGGTCTGACGCATGCGCACAATATTCGATGTAGATTCGATGTAGCGAAATTAAACAAAAATTGACATTATCGGTCCATGTCTGTGATGTGAATAGTTTGCTGCTGCTTTTGCCAACTTTTGCAGTGGTTTTGTTTGGAATAGTTTTAGTTTTGTGTTCCTTGATTTCGTCGATATGGATGAAAAGAAAATGCGCTCAAAAAAACATCAGCCGATCAAATGGAAGCAATGATAGAATTTATAAAAAATAATAAAATATTAATATCGGGCAAATCCCATCCGTGTGCTACGCAAGAAGTAGAAAGTAAATGGGATGAATTAACAATTCTGCTCAATAACATAGAGGGAGGCTCAAGAAAGGATAAAAAACAATGGAAATGTGTAAGTATAAAAATTACTTGTACCTTTGAATTAATAGTTAACAAATTTTTCAGTTCTTTAGCGAATGGAAATCAAAAACAAGAAAAAAGGCCCGACTTAATAAAGAAAGGTTAGTGGCTACAGGAGGGGGTGCATACACCTCCCATGATTTATCCGATTTAGAAAATAAATTAATGTTACTACTGGGATGGATTACAGTTGTAGGCGACGATTATGTGCCAGAAGAAATTGATCCATCGGGTCCTATATCGTCTACAGAAGTATTGTTTCCAAACAATTTAGAAGGTTCCACCCACTTACTCAACTAACAAATTAATTATTTAATTTAATTAAAATAATTTAAAATTTCTTTCCTCCTTAAAAAACCCACCTTTTTCAAAAAAATTAAACCCAAAAAAAAAAAACCAAAAAAAAAAAAAAAAAATATTCAAAAAAAATAAGGCTAATTCCATAGATAATATTGCCATCAATTAATATCTCAAGCTATTCTTACACATAAAGATTAACCAATAGAGTATGTATTCATATTAAAATATAATAAATGAATTAATTTTTGGCTTTCAAATAATACAGAAGTACTTAATTCTGATTAGCAATCAAATGAACTAATTGTCTTCTTACGTATCGACCTTCTGTTAGAACATCAATGTCATTTTCTGTAAAAATACAAAAGTATAATTGATATGTAAGAAAATTCCTTAAATTTTACCAACTGCAATATCATTATGTTCAAATTCGATAGGATCATGTTCATCTTCAATAACATCTTGTACAGCATTTTCTCTACAAATATTGTGTAGTACTACGCATGCATATACAATTTTTGCAGCTGCTGAATGCGAGTAATGCAATACACGGTGTTTTAAAAGGCACCTAAACCTTTGTTTTAGTACGCCAAAGCAACGCTCGACAATATTTCGAGCTGAACAATGACGGTATGTATATATACTTTCTGGACTATTTGGAGCTGCATCAGAGATTGGTGTCATCAACCACGGCTGAATTGGATAACCTGAGTCACCAATGAGCCACATATTACGATCTCCATTTTCATACCGTTGTTTTAAATGTCTCTTTATTGTCGATACTTCCCATATCGCTGCATCGTGTGTTGCCCCAGGGTATCTTGCGTTAATATTTGTAAACACCATATTGGCATCGCAAATCTGTAGATTAATGCAAAATACTACTTGTAGAAAATAGTAGATAATTGTTTAATACTCACTCCTTGAACATTGATACTGTAGTATCCTTTACGATTTAAATAAACAATAGAAGGATTTACTTCATCGTTCTTTGGTGCCACAATTGCAATTTGTGTACAATCAATTGCTCCAAGAGTGTTTGGAAAGTTCAATTTTTCCAGAAAACTAAAATAGTATTAGCGTTTATCTTTTTTAAGTGATGAAATTTTATACTATACTTTCTTTTTGTTATATTAATTTCCTGCTCAGTTATAGGAAATTTTACATAACGGGGCAATAAATATATGGCAAAGATATTACTAATTGTTGTTATGATTCGGCTTACTGCAGGTTGGCTAATTGCCAAATTCATATCTCGCCCTACTGCAGATTGGTATGAACCACTTGCATAAAAATTTAAACACACTAAAACCTGTTAAAACACAAACAGTAATCACTTCTGTAATTGAATAAATCAGTCCCTTGCTTGTATATGTAATGGAATTTTTGTTATCTTAATTTGATAATCTGCAAACTCTTGGATTTCTTCAATTAAATTTAATACTAACTGCTTAGGCAGACGAAATAGTTTTAAAAATTTTTCATCTTGTATTAGAAAACAGTTATGATTATCTCTCAAGGTACGGTACTCTAACCTTAGCCTCCTCCTAAAGAAAATTAATAAAACATTAAAACTTATACATGTATAATTGCTTACTGTTGTTCAGCTTTTTCAAATTCATTTATAAAGTACAAGTGATTGATTCCAAATACATCCATGTCCAAATTTTTGCAAGCAATGATTGTTACAACGCTTAACAACCAGTAAAAGCGATTGCTATCTCAAAGATTAACATAGCAAGAAAATTGTTAAAATGACAGATGAAATTGTTACAACTGCATGTTGTGAATCCCAAATTTCAGCAATCTTGCTCACATAGCAAGAAATTTTGTCTTAGCAATCGAATTGCCTTGTTATGCCATAGCAATGTGGGTACAGAATTCCACTAAATATCTAGTTAATTTCATATTCAAAACTGTGATTACTATCAGCATGTTTAGTTTATTTTCGAGTTTATGATTATCATAAATCTGTTTCTTAATATGTGAATTTTTAAAAGTATTTCTTTCATCGCTGGATTTTTTAAAATCTAGTCAAATTTAATCATAAAAAAAAAATCTGTCCGTTAGTTTACATCTCGGTAACGTTTTGTTTGGCATAGCAAGGTAAAAAAGTCCGGTCTCGTCAGTATTGTACACATTTTAGGGAAAATACTCCTTCAATATTACTGACAGTTTTGCTTTCCGAGCTTCAACAGTGTCCAGGTTAATATCAGCTGACTCCCCGCAAATTGTTTTAAAGGTTATGTTATGTCTTTGACAAAATTTCTTAACCCATCTATTTGAAGCTTTAAAATCCGTCATTTTAAAATTTTCCGCAACTTCCAATGCTTTCTCTTTTATAGCTTTACAAAACCAATAGTAAACTACTCGGTAAATTTCTAATCTTCAGTTTAAGGAAATTTTCTCTTCTGCTCTGTATTAAAACCTTCTTCAAATAGTTTTTTAAATCACATTTGTTTTTTTTAAATATCAATAACTTGTGTTCTTCCAACACTAAATTTTTTTTTAGCAACATTGTATTTTTTCTGTACGTTTATATGTAACAGCACTGTTGAACATACTAACCCAAACTATGGACGCAAAATACAATTTTTGGGGGTAAGCTTATTGAGCCTTTTAATTGCACTTTTTTGTAATAACTGTCTATTGTAAATCGAACAAATTCTTTAAATCCGTTCTTAAATACCGGTAATTACAAGCAAATGATAATCAGATAACCTCATGACTATGTTTGTTGAATGTTAGTAGAAACACAATAAAAACACAAAAAAAATCAATATAACACAATACATACATTTACGCTACTCCACTTACATCAAACCAAGTAGGACAATTAAGTCAACCAGCGGCTGTTACCAAGCGGTTTAAAATACACCCATCCGAGTCGAACTAAATCAGTATATCAAAAAACCACATTGATAAGAGCATTTATGCAGAAGCGTTCCTCTTCTTATAAAAGACAATTAGTATTAACGTACAAACGAATTCACGAGTAAAGTATCGTTCCCATCTAGTTAAACTAAACCAATGCCGGCACTACAAATAAGAATTAACGCATGAATAAAGAAGACTTTTCTCTTACATTTACTAAGTTAGCTTAAGAAATTCTTGTTGAACTTTACCTTCCCATCACTCATGGTAAAAACTGCAGACAAACATTATAAATTATTTAAACGATAAGTTTTTCGACATCTAGTGTCGACTCGTGAAAGCGTTCACATACGCAAATGTAAACGCGGAACGGCGTTAAACATTTGCCAATTCTTAATTTTACCTACGTTAATTCAATTCTAGTAGATGTAAACAACCCTTAAAACAAACAGTTTAAAACAAATCATAATTTAGTTACGTTCCACATCTTGTTGCATTGTTTTAAAAGATCTTCCTTCATATGTTCTAAAAATAGAATGAAAATGACCTACGAAGGCCTTATGCGTCTCGACAGTACTTATTTTACAATATGGATTAGTCATTGTTAACTTCCATTTTATCAATTGTTTCCCATAGCAATATATATGAACTCAATTTAAATTAAGAGGGGCATTTAAATAGTTTGTGAAAAACATGCACCTACTAAAATTAATTAATTTTCATAACAAGCTTAGTTACAGTCAAAACGGTAAACAGTAATTGAAGTCAAAGTTTTCAAAAAAGTAATTCCATTTTTTGATTCATCAAAATCAAAATTTATCATTACGGATAACCACTAAAACATAAGATAACCCGTGGTAAGTTCCAATGTTTCGAATCCTTGAATATGACTTCTCTCAAATGTTTTGTTTGTATTAACAATAAACTTTTCTGTTAACATTTATTAATTAAAGTTCAGAAGTATTGGCAAAGATTGCGCAACAAATGTGTAACTAATACCGATGCGATAGTTAATGTGCAGCTTTGCCACAATTGTATAATTTCGACTTATAAATCATAGAAGATAAACACAAAAGACAAGTTTGAGTGCTCATGTTCATTCCCCATTTTCAAAATTTATTCGGAGGTTGATAATAAGTATGTAACTACTAACTGAATTGTATTTCGCATATCCGCGTGTATAACTTGCAACACCGCCTCATGTAAATGTGTAAAACACCTTATTGAAGACAGCGTTTTCTGTTAAAGAAATTACAAAATTACCGATACTGGTGGGTGTCTAGACTTTTTTATAAAAATTTATTAATTTAGGAACTATAATGCGATACTAACGCAATCCGTGGATATTACGAGTTTGACATTTTTTGATGTCCCACTTAAACTTTAATAAAATGAAAAAAAAAACATTGGATAAATTGGTGACAAACGGTTCATGAGTGCGTATTACAAAAAAATACGTGCAAGACAATTTTCTGCGCAATAAATTTCCAGATAAAGAAACTACGTTAGCGGTTCTTAATTAGTTAACTTTTCTATAGTTGGGGTTCTTGTATCATGATTTCATTTTACGTCCAAAATTCTACAAAAGTCAAACAGTTGCAATAAATTAATGACTATAACGTATTTTTAAGGAATAAATTTTAATGCACAATTTTTGTTTCAGGTGATGCAGTTTTTCGCTACTTCTCATCAAGAATCATTATGATAAAAGTCGACGAACTTACATTTAATTTTCACAAAGTTAAATTTAAACATTAAATTTGCCTTAACATAAACAACCCAAGCAATACCTTAACCCAATAAAACCTAGAATATTAAAACATGGCCAAAACGTTAATATTGATTATAGATTTGGACACAATAACGTGTTGGTCCTACGAAAAACAAGATAAATTCTTAAGATCGTTTGATATAAAAGTATGACGTCGTACAATGTTAAAAATACTTTAAGTTAACCCCCAACTATCCTGAACCTATTATCCCTTTTTGCTACACCAAAAATCATGAACTATAATTATTTCAATTACATCTTGGTCCAACTGTTTTTCATCAATCTCGCGTTTGCTTTTGTTTTTGTTAGCGGTTATCAAGGAAATGGACAGAAAAAAACTGTTGTAACCGATTTAGATAGAAAACAAATAAGTAGAACGAATGCGAATGATTTTAGTTATAATAAGCGTTCGCCAAGTGAAATTATGTATTTTGCCATAGCTTCGCCGCCCAGCGGACAGGCATTTAGTAGAGCTTTTAATAAAACGTTGACGAATTTTACGCAAACCTATTTAATGAGCCGATTTGAAACGGCTTCTTACAACATTACAATTGATACGTTGACAATAGATTTGCCCGAAAACGGATCATTTAGTTCAAGTTTATTAGAACATATTTGCGAACAATTTGAAGGAAAACATATAATCGCTGTACTTGTTATTGGTGATAGTTCGGCGGCGTTTACAGTCGCAACGACTGCAAAACATGTTGGAATACCAGTGTTATGGGCCAAAGGACACGCGCAAGTGCTTCAAGGATTTCGAGAGTTGGTGAGTGAAAATTATTTATTTATTTTATTGCATAACTGTATATTATGCAATGAGCATGTACTAATGGCTATAAAGGCTCAAGAATTAGGAGATGAGCCGATGGCTTAGTAGCCATTACATGGAACTTTACATTTACTATTTTACGATATTCACTATGTTAATACATAAAATACATAAAAAACACAACTAGTTACAAATTGTCAAACTTGGAAAACTTGTCATAGATAATAGTAATACTAAGCATTATTGGTTCTGAATTTGTGTAGTACTCATGGAACATAATATTAACGTAATGTCTTACAGCAATTATTTTTATATCTCTGTTTAAAAAATTTTGTCTCCATTTCGATTACAGACGAAAAATAGGGTGTCCCATTTAAAAAATTGAAATTTTTACTTTTTAACGCTTTAATTATTATTATTATTATTTATAAATTGTTTTAGGCAAAATATTGTTTGGAAAACAGATATTTTATTATTATTTTAAAAATTTTAAAATTAAAAGAAAACTGTTGATACTGATAAATTTTTAAGAGGTATTGATTTCAGGAGAAATTATTCCCCTCACCTACTCTCTTGGAAAAAATAGTAAAATATCAAATTACACCAGATTATTTTATACGTGACAATAAGAGTTATCGTTAAATTAAAAAAAATAGACAATAAGTTTTTGAATTACATTTAAAATCTAAAAAAAGCACAGAAAGCACCACTTTAATATACCGTGTGTTCCACGGAGAACGCAACATACGACTTTTATTAAAGCAAAATATAGAATGGATCTACTAGTGCTTTGAAATTTTCAACCAATGCGACGTCGATATGTGTCATTTAGATTGCTCTGAAGTTGCAGCAACCAACTTAAATTTGAATTATTAGCGCTACTTTTATAACTTTCTGCAATAATGAGTGTGTATACAACTGCTGAAAAAGTTCAAATGGTTAAATGGGTATGCAGTGGTGAAAGCTATAGAAACTGTTCAGCCAGCATTATTTGCTGCACTTTTTCAAGATCGACCGATTCCAAGTGCTAGTACTGTCATGCGAGTATTTCAAGAGTATGTTGGCAGTGTTTACAAACGGCCAAAGCTGGTTCAGCTTGTCAGGCCTAACAACAACAACGACGAGATTGATGTATTAGCAGCAGTTCAGCATAATCCGATCTTAAGTGTTCGACAACTAAGTGTTGACTGCGGTCTAAGTAAAAGTCGTGTACATAGAATACTAAAGAAACACAAGTATAAGTCCTACCATTATTCTCAACATCAAGAGCTTTTCAGAACGGATGCTGAAAAAAGACAAGAATTTTGAAAATTTTAATGGAAAAATCTAATAATGACGATAACTTTATTAAAAATCTGTGTTTTACTGATGAATGCACTTTTACATTAAATGGAACACCAAACATTCAAAATTACCGTTTTTGGAGCACAGAAAACCCTCATCTGTTTATACCAGCTCACACCCAATATCCCCAATCAGTAAATGTTTGGGCTGGGATATTTTCCAATACCGTAACAGGTCCTTTTTTTTTTGTTGAGGGTACACTTACTGCTGTCAAGTACCGTGACCTATTAATTGAGCATGTGCTACCAGCATTGCACGAAGTTGCTGAAGAGGATACTGTTGTTTGGTATCAGCACGATGGGTGTCCAGCTCATAGTGCTAATCTGGTAAAAGGCTTCTTAAATGATGCGTTGGCCAGAACTTGGATTGGAAGAGGTGGTGAAATTGCTTGGCCACCGAGATCACCAGATTTGTCTCCTAATGACTTTGTCTCATGGTCATACATTGCCTCTAAAGTGTATTCAGATCGACCATACATCACTGTGGAGTCATTAAAGGACAGAATTGTAGAAGTTTGCTTTAATGTTCCGGCAAACGTAATCTCTAATGTGCAACGCAATTTTTATAATCAATTAGGGCATTGTTTAGCAGTAAATTGACAGCAGTTCGAGCATTTAATATAAGCAGTTGCTGGCTTAAATAAAATGTAGTTTTCACTTTTGCATACCTACCCAAAAACGAAAACGGTCCTTTTCAGGACCACCAAAAAATCACAAAAAAGAATTTTATACGACTTTTAAAGAAAATTAATTTTATTAATAAACATAATTTAAATTCATTTTACAAAGGTTTGGCGATTGTGTGCATAGATCTCATGTGTGCATTTGCAGAGATTTAAATTTATGATCTGAAGTTTAGAATATGAAACAAAGAAAATAATTTAAAATACAAACCTTATTCTTCTTGTGAGTTCAAACCGAGGTTCAAACATTCAAAACTATTTGGCATTCTCAAATAATCACAAAATTTTTTTTTACGTACATTTAGCTTGTACGACTCCTGCAAATAATATTCTAAGTTAAATCACTTTTTAGGTAGGTACTAAAATAAAAATATTCCTTGCCTATGAAACTGTCGTCTCCTGGTTTTTCCTTCATCGGGTTTTACACAAGTTTCGGTCTTATATCGTGAAGTTCTTAACATACTGTATAAAAATGAAACCTGAATCCGTTTAAATAATTATACTTTCATAGGCACTTTTAATCATATTGATATAACTGCATCTTAAATCAGCTTAGTATTCTTTATAATACTAAGCACCACAATGTACTTTTTGTTTATAACCTAAAATTAATTTACGAAAATAATTATGCATAATTATGTAAAAGAATTAGTTGTACTTACTTGAGAAAGCGATAACATCAAAGCGACTAAACAATTAGAATTTTTGCAAAAAACAAAATAATAAATTTTTAGGTTGAGAAATGTCAAAAGGAATATTACAGTTGTGGTAAACTTCAACTAACACTTATAACGCACGTCGTATCGCGACGGTGAAAAATATCATAGCACAAGTAGATCCGTTCTATATTTTACCTTAATAAAAATCCTATGTTGCGTTCTCCCTGGGACACACGGTATATATAATTTCTGGTTAAATGTTGATGATAGTGGTTTTTGTTTTAGAAGATTTGTTTGAGTTTTATACTTTAAAACAAAAACAAACACCTATTTTTAAAGTGCTGCACTTTTTCTACAGACGTTAATAGAATTACAGTAATGTATGAGACTCTGCTTTAGTTTGGTGGAACCTAACTTCAACCCGGCAAACTAAAAGTTTCACAACAATCACAATTAGTAGTTTACTTAACTCAAAACAATGGAATTAGTTTAGAATTCGTCTTATGTAAGATTTATTAGAGCTAAACGTAATCATAGATCAACCGTGAAATAGTATTTAATTATTAAATTGGGAATATGATTTTACTGTCACTCGATGTCGATGATTTAAAATTCTTTCTAGAATTCGTTGTTATGTATCAATGTATTCTTCATGTTTTGTTTGTTGTATTTTCTGTTTGTGCAAATGTCAAACGTTTTGTTTCATACGACCGTTTGGTACATATTGTGGTGATTGCAATTCGGTATTTAATAAAATAAATTCAGTTGATTCTTTCATTTATAATATTTTCTCTGAATTTTATCTTTTTAAATACCGTACGTGGTTTTAAAATTTAAAACAAAATATTAATACATCTAAAATAATAAAACGTACAATTTAATGATTGATTAAATTTTAAGGAATTTTAATTAACGCAACGTGCACGTTTAAAAGCAACTTAAAATATAATTTCCCTACAATATTTTTTTTATAAAAATGTTTTTTATTAGATTCTTATACTTGTTTACATGACTAACAAAGGAAGTGAATAATATCGTGCAAGGGGAAATTTTATGAGCGCAAATAGACAGTTTCCGTGCGAGTTGTGTACACTATTTTTGTCAAGACTATAACTTTAATAAAGCGAAAAACTTAATTTAGTGTAAAAATTACAGTACTTAAATACAAAATACAACGTTAAGAAAAAAATACCGGTAGTATCTAATGATATTTTACTTTGTTGCTAACTGTAAACTTGAACAATACTTTTGCGATTTGAAAGTAAATTTCAACGTGGGCACGACAGAGTAAAAAAATAGAGAGTGTTCTCTCTTGATTTAAAAGTTATTACTCTTTGAAGATGTAAAAATGTAACAGCAAATATGAAACACTTAGTATTACATTTTTTAATCTATGGACACATCTTCGTTTGCTATAGTCTCTTGTCTTTATACAAACCAAAAATTAACCTGATATGATGTTCCCGGAGAAAGTTATTTTGTGACCTTTTCTATCTGTCAAAGTTTTACAAAAAAAATTAATATCTCAAAATCTATAACTCTTAGCTACAAAGAATGTTATAGAAAGTGGCGTAAAGTCCGAAAATGCAATAATATATAGGGTGTTCCATTTAAAATAACGAAATTGATGTCCACTTCTGGTACAACCGGAAGTGTCAAAAAAGTGAAAATAAAAAGTTCTCGGTGAGACACCGTGTATATGTAGAAGAGTAGATACGTGAATAGTAACAAATATATTAGTAATTGGTTTACTCAAAATTCACACTGATGCAGTTACAGTTACCGTTTTATCACAGAAAAATAAATGATACAGAAACTCCACTCGACTGTCAACATTTTTTGTCAATCAACACTTTGATGTTGATTGATAAAAAAATTTTTGCGCATACTTCTGCGCACATATAGGTGTACTGACAATATGAATCGATCGACTGTAGAAATTTTGAACGAAGTATACGATTTCTTCAAACGGCTCTTTCTTTTCTAAGAAATTTCAAGACGACAAAGATAACAAAAAGGTGTCTATTTTATTCCAAAAATGTAAACAAGTACATAAATAAAATTATAAGTGCGTAGTTTTAATTATTTCTTTATTTTGTTGTGAGAAAATGTAGTAAACATTTAGCAACTTTAATTTGAAATTTGTTTATTTACGAAGTCAGTCGAGGTATTTTCTGTTAAATTATTAAATTGTTCTAATTTAGATTATTGTTAAATTAATTAACTAGGAGCGATAACTTTAGATACCTGAATTTTAATTCCTAAGTATGTGCTGCGTGTCACAATAAAAACAACTTTTACTTAATCAAAGCTTAATAAATTACTCACCGGGCTACTCCGGCTCCTACCGGGTGAACCATCGTCAAATGTATTCGCATATGCACCGGGTGGTCAACTAAGAATGGACGCCGGCTATATCTAAGGAATTTTTAATCTGGCAATATTGAAAAAAAAAATTGTAATAGGTAAATCGGCTACGAGAAATCGCGGGAAACTATTTTCAAATTTGTAAGATAGCCGCTAGGGGGCGAAACTGTTATGGCCGATCATATAATTGGTTCTTTCTCCAAAATATGCAAATATAAATATATTTTAAATATTGCCGTAGTAAAGACTGCAAAATTTCTGATTTTTTTTGCTTAGAGTATTTTATCCCTTTTATAAAATGTAGTGGTAGAGGAACGTCAAACAAGTGTTTCTTTAAATGGAAATAACTTTGGTATAAGTTAACAGGAATTGAACAAACTAGGTCTCGTTTAAAAGAGCTCTTCTTACCTAATAATATGCTGTATAAAGATAGTCCGAATAAATTTTGACGTGATAGCTAGAGGACGCTGTTTAAAATTACAACAATTATTGCGCATTATCATGAGATTTTTAAATAGCGCATCATGTATTTTTTTACACAGTTAAATAGAGGACAAAATTACTAAATAGTCGGTGCAAACTGCAACTTCCTATCTTTTTTGAAACCGAAGATATCAATAAAACAAATGTTAGACCGCCGATTATTTACATATTTTAAACAAATTTAAATTAGTTGAAGCAATTTAATTAATGCCGTCCTAAATGTTCAAACTGCTGTCCATCGTTTCGATGCACTTAAGCATCCTTTCCCGCGTAGACGAAACTGCACTCTCTAGTTCAGCTACTGAAATAGACTGCATACAGTCCATTATTTGTCCAATCATGTTATCACGTGTAGTGGGTCCGGTTGCAAAAACTATATCTTTTACTCGACCCCCATAAATAAAAATCCAGACATGTTAAATCCGGTGATCCAGCCGGCCATGGAAAAACGCTGTCCCGTCCTATCCATCTACCAGAGTAGTTGGCATCTAAAAATTGACGAACATTCACTGCGAAGTGGGCTGGACAGCCATCGTGCTGGAACAGCATTCGTCTTCGAATTTCTAGGGGTACTTCCTCTAACAGAATCGGCAATTGCTCTGTTAAAAACTGCAGATAATTGTGGCCATTTAGTTGGTTATTGAAAAAGAATGGACCGATAATTTGCCCTTCTAGAATCCCTGCCCAACAATTTACAGACCAACGACATTGGTGCTGAACTTCTTGCATCCAGTGCGGATTCGTTCTTGACCAATAGTGCATATTATGGACATTTACACTGCCATTACTATGAAAGGTGGCCTCATCTGTCCACAATATACATGATAGAATTTCGAGATCGTCTGCCATCATACCCAAGAGCAAATGGCAATGGTCTAGTCTTCGATTAAAATCTGCAGCAGTCAATGCCTGATGCAAGACTAAGTGATATGGATGTAACCTGAAAGATGTAAGATGATCACTACTGATTCAACAGTAGGATAAGTATTAAGTAAACCTTTGTAAGTTTACAGTAGAGTTTCAACATTGAAGATTCGTTTACCTGTGCTCTTTGAGAATGTTTTGAAGGGTAGATCAAGTTACTCCCAGATTCTGTGCAATACTTCTAGTACTTAGGTGTGGATTAAACTGCACATAAGCTAAAACATTAATAATGTTCTCTTCGGTACGTCTCCTGTGTTGTCTACGGTATACGGGAACATGGACGCTTCCAGTTGTTTGTAAACGATGGATAACTAGCAGAAAAACCTTTTCACTCGGGTGTCATCTATCGGGATATTGCTGCGCATACACCCTTTCAGCAACTGTAGCATTTCTCCTGCATTAAAAATAGACACCTATCATGTCAAATAACTCTTCGTTGGTATAAAGCATTTTGTAACACTTAACAGCACAGCACTAAGACTATCTACTACTAATACTAACAACACTAACGTAACACAAAAAACGATGAGAAAAACTAACAAACTAACAGTAACGTAATACAAACAACAACAAGTAAACTCAAACTACACGAAAAACTCAAAAAATCCCACGCAATAACAAAATCGAGAACAAGCTTTGAAAAATAGCAACTAAATGATATTGACATGAAATTCAATTGTTCCAATATTTTGACGTATTGCTTCCAATTTTGTTTCACAGCCTACTAATTTTATGACGGGTGCCTTCGCTAAGAACTGATTATTATTTACCATTTTATTCTCTTCTTTTGCATACATTGTCGGTTTTAGATGCTTAAGTGCATCGAAAACGATGAACGACTGTTTGAACATTTAGGGCGGCATTAATTAAATAGTTTCAATTAATTTAAATTTATTTTCTTGGTAAAATATGTAATAGATGTTGCATAGTCAGCGGTCAAACATTTGTTTTATTAATATCTTCGGTTTGAAAAAAGATAGGAAGTTGCGGTTTGCGCCGACTGTTTAGAAATTTTGCTCTCTATTTAACTGTGTAAAAAAATACATAAGGTGCTATTTAAAAATCTCATGATAATGCGCAATAATTGTTTTAATGGTAAACAGCGCCCTCTAGCTACCACGTCAAAATTTATGCGGACTATCTTTATACTGCATATTTAATATTTAAAATATATTTATATTTGCATATTTTTGGAGAAAGAGCCAATTTTATGATCGACCATAACAGTTTCGCCCCCTAGCTACCATCTTACAAACTTGAAAATAATTTCCCGCGATTTCACGTAGTCGATTAACTTATTAAATATTTTTTTTCAATATTGTCAGATTTATAATTCCCTATATATAGCCGGCGTCCATTCTTAGTTGGCCACCCGGTACATACCGGTTATCTTCTATCTCTCAAATATATTACTTTTAATAGATCTCTTCGACAACAAGCTAGTGTCACCTAAAATAAGTGAAATCTCCCCTAACCGCCCGGTTATCTGTTGATAAACAGCAGCTCAAAGAAATGGAACGACATTCATTTTTGTCACTAAGATGGTATCTAGGGGCCCTTAAACCTACAAGCCAAGTGGATGCTTTATATAAATATCAATTTATCCTCATATTAGACAATACACTAGTTTGTCGTTGTACTATACAATACACATAGTTACAAATTTATATATATTGCAAAATAAAGCATGTCCCCGAATCGACTTTAAAAGAGGAAATTAATGCTTATTTTGAATTTCTCAGAAAATTTTTCTTGTTTAACTATTAATTTACTAGTTAAACAATACTCCTTCTCTTTTTGAAATTTATTTTGTAACATGTTGTTTTACACAATGTGTTTTGAAGGACCCCATAGTTAAGAGTAAAATCCAGAATAAAATCCTCCTACTTGAGTTGCTTCTAAAAATTACAAAAAAAACTTAAATGATAAAATGTTGACCTCGAGAACCATTTGAGTTAAATAAAAATAAATTTGTGTTTTGTGGGTTTGAAAACAAGCAAGACAAATAGTAACAGACGATAGGTAACAAAAAGAAGAATTTTTTTGCTCATTTAAAGTCGGTCCAAAGCCATACTGAAAACGTCGTTCCTTTTTTTGAAAATAATAAACATATGCGTACCAACTAAATTTTCTTTAAAAATAAAAAATAAATATTAATTTTGTATTTTGGACAAAATTAAATATATTTTATTATATTGCATATATATTTTTGAATAACGGTAGCGGACGTTGGAAATTTTTTCTGAGGAAGTGCTTTTTTTATTTTGCAGCTGAATCCTTTTTGAAATTTGAGTACTAATCGTGTCATACAAAAACTATACATGGTGTAAACAAATTGTGTTACATAAACATATATTTTTTTAACTTTGTTTTTAAAGCTAGACCTCTTTGAAGATCATTTTTTACTAATATCTTAAAAACGTCGCTTTAAGAAATCATAAAACATGTCTGAGTTTGTTAACATTACAAGTCAATTTTATAAAAGAAATAATGAAATGTTACTTTAGTCAATTATGTGATTTGTCATATACTATTAATTAGGCTAATCATCAATATAACGATTTACACTATAAATATATTTGTATTTTTTATTTTAAATACATAATTAGTAAAAAAATAATTTGACAATTATAAATTAACAAATAAAGTTATATCATAATTTTTAAAACATTTAATATATTTAAAAAACGTTTTCCCACAATACTACATTACTGTCATCTGTTAAGATTGGACTAAATTATACGCGTCGTGAAGATAGGGATATACTTACAAATTAAAGGGCACGCAGCGCTGAAAACCTCAGGGAAGAAACGGTCTAGCTTTTAACAATAGGAAAGAAGTCGTGGGTTTGTAGATAAACGACAAAATTCTATTCTTTTAAGTAAATGGTTAAATCTTAAGTAGTTGGCGTCAGCTGATAAAACAACTAAAAAAACAAGGATAGCAATATTTAGAAGTAATTGTGATAGGTTGTGTAACGATTGAAAAATTTGTTTTTGAAAAATTTTTAGAATAACGGTAGAATATTGTTATTACTGGTATGACAAATTATTTGAAGATCTGCCGACAATTGCATCGGTTGCAATATTAATTAATATTCTTTATTAGTGAAAATGTTTTTTAATTGTTTGTCTTTGCGATAATTGTAAAATCGAATGAACAATTAGTGTCGATTTTTTGAATTCTCAATCATGCATCAGCAACTACAATATTTTTTCCTGAAATCTGTCTAATGTATGTGCTGTTCTTGACCAGGAATATGATAACTGCGTTGTGTTACGATAAAAATTTACGTTTATTAGAATTTCTGTTTTTAATAGTAAAATTTTCCCTGAATAGATCTTGTAATCCTTATGCCGGCTCTGTACACTTTCACCAAGTTTAATAGGACAAGATTAACTTCTAAATCAAGTTGCAAACGTTTACTTTTTTTTGTGATTGACTTTAAACTAGGACAGATCACTCAATAACGAAGAAACTGCAAAATGGAATTTTAAAAGTATATTCATCCGTCGATTTAGAATTGAAAGTCAATTAGAAATGTGATTATAAATTAAGTTAGATTGTGTTTTGCTAATACGTTTTGCATGTGAGCATTCTAACCTATATTTGCCTCATGGCAACAATTTCCTACAGTTGGGCTTCTTTAGTTACAGTTTTTTTTTGTTCCTTTCTTCTTGTGCTACAGTGATTCTCTATCCCTCGTGTGTACTGGTTTGCTTCTATGTTCGTTATTTATCGTATGTCCTCTAAAATCATTTATGCCACATCATGACGTAGTTGGGATGGTTAATACATCGACACTTGCTCTGCACGATTATCTGTATTCAAAGAACCGAGTTAAGCGCGTTATACCACCGCAACCTCATCGTTTTTGTGAATGCGTCCCGGTATGTTAAACTCCTGTCGCAAGCTCTTAAAGATTAACTACGTTGGAGTTGTCTTGTCTTAAACGCTGGAAGAAACGTTTAATTGGAATTCTCCGCAGACTTCAACTCTTCGACAGTGCCTCTTTTTTTAGTCACTTTAATTTTAGCTTGTGTGTCCGAATTATCCAATGTACCAGTACTAGTACCTTTCATTAACTATAACACTTGGAACTATTGATGTCGAACTATCCAACTGAATAATACACGTATGTAAAAAACTTTGTGTAGCAAGACAAATTTACTATTAATTGACAGAGTCTTACTCATTCTTGTTTGTGTTGTTATTAAAGTTACCTTAACTACTTTGACGAATTACTTTATAAGTTAATTTGGTGGCGGTATTTATTCGATTGCAAGAGTAAGTTGTAATTTTTGGCGTTTTCAAGACAAAGTTTTGGCTGTAGCTTAAGCAATTGCGGTTGTGTCCGTGTAAACACTTCAATTTTTAATGTTTCTGGAGATTTCATTGTTTGTGGGTTTTGGCTTAGGAAAGAACCGTTCTCCTACCAGCGAATTTTAAAACGCTTGCTATTTCGGATTTGGTTGTTGGCGCCAAAAGTTCGGTGACTTTCCTAATCCAAAATTCAAAGGTTCCTAATGTGTCAATTCTAAACTATGTGGATAAAACCGAAGGAAAATATCCCATTAGGATCGAGGTATAACCATTAGTCCGTTTGTTTCCGCCGTAAGTACCTTCTCATTCTGTCAATTTACATCTTTGTGAAAATTTCCGTTTACGTCCATGTTTCTTATAAATTTTAAAACACTTGTAGAGTGTTGGATAGATATTAATTAATAATTAATATTAAATCAGGAATATCTCTATGGAAGTACTAATCGAATACGCTTTCCCTAAAGCCCGTAGTTGGGTTATACTTGCTGTACCCTTCTTACTGTCGAAAACCTTACCAAGATAAGTAGTGACCTTCAACCTATTATTTGGGGACATGTTCAACTATCCATACCAACTGTTATCGTATTTTATTATTTATCTCTTTGGAAAACTGCTGCACCTGTCAAAAACCTCTACAACCGATTGCCATCAATGTCTACTGATAAGCCACCAAAGTTGATATCTTTTGCATGTATTATTGTATTATCTTTATATTTGTCTCGTTAACGTACATGTGCGTCTTAGTGGATTTAACAATATACTTATTGCGCTTTGTTACTAAGTAATTGTAAATTTGAAAGATCTTTTAAAGTTTCGTTTCATATCTTACGCTCTTAGATAATTTTAGATTTACTGTTGGAGTGCTTGTGCACTCTCGTTTTGCTCTGGATTAACGTTAATGTAATTATTTGTCACACGAATAAGTGTGTAGTTTTTGAGATAGTTATCGGTAGATGAGATTGTACAAAAACTTTTACACTGCGTTCGCCTTTTTCAGAGGCGTTGTGGCAAATACATATGCGGACAGTTTAGCTTGTATCACTATTAACCTGTTCAATTATTACTTGATTGGTTTATAGTGTGCTTTATTTTTATATTCCTTGTCTCTATATGTTAGTGTGATTCGTCGTTGTGATTGAAGTCTAGTTTATTCAATAATTATATTTTTACTATCTTACGGTTTGTTTCTTGTGTCTATAAGTTCCTAGTTGTTCTGAAAATCTCCTACACGTCAGGCTAGGTGGTGCCCTTATTTACAAAAATATATATACTCTTTGCTACATACGAACTCACACGCTATGTGTTCTTACTAAGCTAGTTTGGGGTTAAGATCGCCATACAAGAAGGGTTAAGAAGTCGTCTCCCTAGGTAGTAAACGGGATCTAAGTTTTGTTACCCATTTATTTTGTTGGTATATCAATATTTGTATATGTAAGTTATAAAGAGAGAGCACGATATCCTGAATTACTACTGTTATATTTATGTTATTTGTTTAACCAATTAAACAGTGTTTCAACAAACTTGTTATTTTAGTTTTCTGTAATAGTTGGATAAACTATACCACTTCAACTAACTTTATAATCAATGCTTCAACTATATCAAGGATACCTGCAATACTGAGTTGGTAGTCAATAAATTTAGATTCATCAATAGATAATAACATCACTTAATATGAAAATTTAAAAATAACCATGTGTTAGAATATACTCTATTTAAAAATTTAAAAAAGCACACCAAGCATAATTAAAATACAAACGCTTTCTATAATTTAAAATAACTCCAAAAAAAATCTGTTACAACCTTAGTTATTTAATGAATGTTAAGATCCGTAATAATCATTGAGTTCGTTCATTGTGGTTTTTTTATTAGATTGCCCTGTAATTTATGAGAAGATAATGAATTTGTATTTTAATCACCTTGTATTTAAATAAAATTATTATTTTTTTAAATGTTGGCAACAATTATGAAACCACAGCTAGAAAATGTCATTTCCTACATATTTGTAATAAAAAAAGTGATGTCAAAGAGCACAGAAGTAATCAATCACCCTGTTTATCTACGCAATTAAGGTGTAATTTAACTATCTATTATATTCTGTAATTATTATCAATCATAACAATAATTACAAGTTTCTTTTTTAATGAAAAGAATTTATATAAATTTCAAGAAAAATTTTTATTTGTTAACGACTTTAATATAAAATACAATTTTAAATTTAGTGACGCATTTTGCTATGTAGATTGCAATAAAACTTTAGTAAAGAAGGGCTTTTGTTACAAACCTTAAAATTTATTACTCTACGGAAGGATAGTAATAAATATTTATAGTCTTTAGGTACACACTAATTTATAGAATTTATTTACTTAGTTTGAAACAAATACGTCTTGCTGTACACATATATATTCTGTACGGGTTTTGTAAGTAGTCGGGATATAATATCAAATTTTGTCTCCTATTATTACAATAGAATTTGTTATTTAAACAAATATACACAAAAGGTAATTAAAAAAAAGTATACGTATTGACTAGTATTGTAACATTAGAGCTTGAAAAGCTTTTTATTTACTGAAAAATTTGACAATATTTATTTTGGTTTTATTGTACACTCATGAAATTTAAAACTTGGACACCACAATTTCTGTAAACAAAAGTTTGCACATTGTGAAGCGAGCTTACGGGTATCATTTACAATCCTAACAGCAGGTAGTCTCAGCAAGGGTTATCTTATAGAAGGACTGTAGAATGAATTATTTCACTAATCACGTTTTAGAAAATAGGTAATTTACGTTGCTTACTTAATTTTTTCCTTTCAAGAATATATTTGAAGGTATCGCTAATTAAACACAATAGCTCGATTAATTATCGAATCAAAATTTTGTTTAAGAAATGTTTACAAAATAAAATTTGAAATAATTTTGATTTAAAAAACGTCTACAAGCAATAACTTTTAAATTAAATCAAAAAATTAACATGGTTATTTGGGTTGACTGATTATTACTTATTTTTAAATAAATCTAACCTACTAATTATTGTAAGTTATTAAAAAAATCATTAAACTCTCTATTCATAATATTTAGTCCTTACAAAATGTATATTTTATGACGTTTCATTTTTTTCTGTAGTTAATATAAAAGTGAAAATAAAAACTAAAGCAATTCTTATTGTCAACGTATATATTTAGTTTTTTTGACATGAATTTATTACATAATTATAATTAAGATACCAAGTTATAGTTTAAAATTAAATGAAAACGTTTTTTTTTAAATAAAGGTATTACTATATAAATAAATATAAGAAATCAATAATGGGTGTGACCTCCATTATTATTGATACATTCTTGGAGGCGTCTGCTCATTGACGCTATCAAGGTATCAATATATTTAATATTAATCGTTTCCCATGCGGTATCAATGGCTGCAATTAGTGCATTACGGTTTACTGGTATAAAATTTGGCCCTTGTTGTCTTCGGATAACAGCAAGTATTCGAGCCCAAACATTTTTGATAATGTTAAAATCTGGGCTTTTTGCTGGCCAGGGTAACAGCTCCAAGTTATTTGCTTGTATCCAGTTGCGCACAACCTGCAAAGTATAGAGTCATCATATCCCGATAGTTAATTATCGAATGTTCCAAGAAAATATGTGTAAATAGTAAATGGAATCTACTAACGTAACGTTAAGTCGTTAATTATAGTTACATAACTCTCCTTTCATAAGATATAGTTGATATTAATATGCTTATTGTAAAGCTTCGTACACACCTGAACAACAAACCGAGGAACAAACAGAACAACGAACCGAACGGCAGTCGGAACATTAATTTGGACGGTGCTTTGTACGAATTTTGGAACAGATTCGCAAGTCCTGATTGTTCCACGAACGGTTTGCGGCTTTCCCGCAACTTGTCGGTTTTTCTCCGACATCAAAGAAAATGCGCGCGAATGCGTTTGCAGGTTTGGACGAATCTAAACAAAACGGCGAACAAACTTATGCGGGAGAATTAAATTATTTATTTTTTGTCCTCCCTTTTGTGGGTTTGTTGTATTTTAGGTAATATTATGGAGTTGACAGAAGAAAAATGTTTTAAATTAATCAGTGTTTAAGAATGCAAGAAAAAATGATGTCTCTATTAGCATCATTTGAGCAGGAAATTTCCAAAATAAAAAAAAGCGAAGTAAATTATAATTTTTACTCTTCTTTGTGCGTAAAAATTTGGTTGGCACTATCTTCTTGTTTTCCGCAATTTCTCTTCTCAATAATAAATATATATAAACTGAAAATTACTGAAAATAATTATGGGAACAGCACAAACGTTCCGTTTGTTGTTCGGATTGTGGAAATAAAAAGTTTGTTTGTTTTTTTGTTTGTCTGTTGGTTGTTTGTTTTGTTGGTTGGTTTGTTTTTTGTTTGTGTATGTACGTTTAAACTTCAATTTTTGGCGAATAAAGATTAGTTTGTGATGTAATATTAGAAACACAAATTTATATCATATCAAATTTATGACAACTTAAAAACCAAGAACGTGTATGTTATTGCTAAAAATTATTAAGGAAAAGCGCAATTGCAGTGTAAATATTTATAATTAGATATTTTCGAAAGTTTATAAGTCCTCTATTGTAATCTTAATACTTAAAAGAAAATCCTGTCCATTAGCATTATAAAGAAATGGCTTTTACTTTATGAATAAATTTCAATAACAATAGAATATCCTTGCTTGTTTAATTTACTTCCTTTGAGTTATATTGCTCTAAGGGTTGTTACATTGGTCATTAGAAGTATGTAATAAATAAACAATTACCTACTGTTTGAGAAGAGGTAGTGTGAACCAATAAATAAAGTAAGAAATGTAAATTCCATTTTAGTTTAAAATTTCAAGTGTTGTGAAAATGCCACCTCATCTCGGTGCTGATTTGAAAGCGCGGATTGTTTCGGAATTAGCGGCGGGCCGTAGCGTGCGTGAAATTTCACGTATGTTAGATATACCAAAAAGCACCGTAGGGCATTACCGAGTAAATGGAATCTTGAACACACTTTGGAAAGAGCCATCGGAAGTGGTAAACCTAAAGTATCTACACGTGCTCAAGATCTCGAGTTGTTTCATTACGTAACAGAACAACCATTTGCTACATACTCAGGGCTATAGCAAATACACATTTTCCCTGATGCCGTATAACTGCACAAAAAGATTAAAGAAGATGGGAATAACGAAATATAATGCTGTGCGAAAGAAGTTCTCAGTGACGAAAATATGAGACGTCGTCTTGAATTTGCAAGGCGATATGTGAACAAACCTTTGGAATTTTGGAATCCAGTAATTTTTAGCGACGAAAAAACGTTCAATAGCCGCAACGATAGACCACTAAAAGTTTTTAGAATGGAAGGAACTCGTTACGAAAATAATCACTTATGTCCTAAAAAACGAAGTGGTTATTTTTCTGTGAAAGTGTGGGGTTGGGTTAGAGCGCGGGTTTGTTGGGCTATCGATGGACGTCTTGATTCTGCTGCGTATTTAGATATTTTGGAAACTATTATGAAACCTTCAGTCGAAGTGTTTTATCCAGACTAAGATTATATTTTCCAACAAGTAAGTATTCTTATTTCACTATACTTTCTCCAAAAATAGTTCGGGATCTGTTGAATTAACATTTCATAATGTATTTTTGTTGTTAAAGGACAACGCCCCTATTCATACTTCGCGGATTGTGCGCAATTGGATACGAGAAAATAACTTGGAGCTGTTACCCTGGCCAGCAAAAAGCCCAGATTTTAACATTATCGAAAATGTTTGGGCTCGAATACTTGCTGTTATCCGAAGACAACAAGGGCCAAATTTTATACCAGTAAACCGTAATGCACTAATTGCAGCCATTGATACCGCATGGGAAACGATTAATATTAATTATATTGATACCTTGATAGCGTCAATGAACAGACGCCTCCAAGAATGTATCAATAATAATGGAGGTCACACCCATTATTGATTTCTTATATTTATTTATATAGTAATACCTTTATTTAAAAAAAAGTTTTCATTTAATTTTAAACTATAACTTGGTATCTTAATTATAATTATGTAATAAATTCTTGTCAAAAACTAAATATATACGTTGACAATAAGAATTGCCTTAGTTTTTATTTTCACTTTTTATATTAACTACAGAAAAAATGAAACGTCATAAAATATACATTTTGTAAGGACTAAATATTATGAATAGAGAGTTTAATGATTTTTTTAATAACTTACAATAATTAGTAGGTTAGATTTATTTAAAAATAAGTAATAATCAGTCAACCCAAATAACCATGTTTAGTTTTTGATTTAATTTAAAAGTTATTGCTTGTAGACGTTTTTTAAATCAAAATTATTTCTAATTTTATTTTGTAAACATTTCCTAAACAAAATTTTGATTCGATAATTAATCGAGCTATGGTGTTTAATTAGCGATACCTTCAAATATATTCTTTAAAGAAAAAATTAAGTAAGCAACGTAAATTACCTATTTTCTAAAACGTGCTTAGTGTAATGATTCATTCTACAGTCCTTCTATAAGATAACCCCTGCTGAGACTACCTGCTGTTAGAATTGTAAATGATACCCTTAAGCCCGCTTCACAATGTGCAAACTTTTGTTTACAGAAATTGTGGTGTCCAAGTTTTAAATTTCATGAGTGTACATTATTCGTAAAATAAAAAAAAATAGTACGAGAAGTAGATAAAATAATTGCAGTTATTTAGTGTGTTGCAATGTTAAAGATGTTGTTTATTTTGGCATTCCTAGTAACAAATTAAAAAAAAAGTACTTATAATACTTGGTATGTCTTTATCAAACAGCTGCATAAAATAAATTTACGTTACAAAATTCTAATACAAACGACATTACACTTGAAGTACTTCAACAAAATATAAAAGCAGTTTCTCTTCATAAATTTAAACATATTTAAACTTTTAATTCCGTTTCCTTCATTTAAGTAAAAAAAATCAATATTTTTGTAGGTGCAAATAAAAAAATAAAATCCAACGGGAATAATTATTTGTTTGAGCGTATTTGGATAACAAAGAAACGTGTTTGAAGAAAAAACGACATATCTAAAATTGTTCCTGTTACTCGCGAATTAACTAGGCAAATAAAAGAATACCTTTTGTTCCTGTTGAGAATAGAAGATACGCTATATTTTAATAAAACTCTGTATCAAAAGTGCGCTTGGCTTTGGAATTTTAAATCGAATTTTGTAAAAGTTAACTTAATGAGATAATTTTTTTAAAGCGTTTGCCAAATTTGATGCGATCTATGTGTTTTGTTTAATCTGTGAAAATAAAAATTCTGCAAAATTAACTTAATAGAAGCAGGCTCGTACGTGAACGTTCATCAATAATTCTGGATAGTGTTAAGGTAATTAAATGCTATAAATTAATTGTCCTTCCGCAACATATTTTTAATTTCAATTTGCGACAATAGTTTAACAAACGATTAAATATATTCCAAAACTATTCATAAGTTTACTCCAAAATAAACTATTTTGTTTGCTAAACTATGAAAATTTTATTTTATTTATATTCATGTTTCTTTTTATATTTATAAGTAAAGAAGTTATTCTAAAAATTCTTTGTTTTCTTTTACATACATTGAAGAAAAAATACCTAAAAATTTTAAAAGAAATTACATTCTTTAATATTTTAGTTCACGTCAACAGCAACTTTAGGATCCTAACTTTTTTTTAAATCTGAAATTCATAAAGTGGAAGAAACTTTAAAGAGCAAGTTTCTTTTTGAAATTGTAATTTGGTTGGCTTAACACGCAATACTATTAACTTTTTTTTAATTAAAAATCAAGCCACGCGTTTAAATTTGATTTATTATACTAAGCACAGTTCAATAATTAATTAAAACAAAAACGACGTTATCATGTTTGACTAATTTTGTTTTTGCTAGAATTTGTCTAGAAAAAACATACACTTTAGTTAAAATCAAATTGTTTAATTGTTTTTAGTTTTTTTTACTGTTTTTTACGATTTTTGACAAATTAGAATTAGTACGCCCGTCTCTCTGTGTGTGAACACGATATCAAGAAAATCGCCGGTCCAACTTTTACTTGGCATATAGGAGTTGTTTTATTACCATAGATCTAATTTTGAAAATAATTTCTCAAACCAAATGGGTTCATAACTTACATAGATTTTTTTTCTTAGAATATTTAGCAAAGTATTCATTTTACAGAATTCGATATTTTTGATTATCCAAACAATTTAAGCCGTCAGTGGGATGTAACAAAATTTCTTGGTGATGGTTTGTATAATCATAGCTGAAACGCTCCAAATCAATGTTCAAGGGACATTATTACTTTTTTACTATAAGTAGATTTACTATCAAGTAAGAGAAACAGCTACAAAATGAACAAAAAACAATTCTCAGAAGGTGCTTTCATTTAATTTGTTCCAAATTTGTATTTCTTGTTATTACGAGCAAAATATAAATATAAAATATGGAAGGTAATCAGTACCTTACAGTACTTCAGGGTCAACAAGAAAAACATGTTGTTCCTGAGAATCACCACTTTGGTTTCCGGACCTGGTCATCAAGATCCTCCCGGATAATTAGGAAAAATGTACAACACAATTTCACAAAACACATTCACATTACACACTTAATTAATATTATTACATGTGAATACTAAGGTGGGTAAGGGTTGGCATGTTTAGGTTTTAGTGATTTTCCTAAACCTTTGCCTTTGCCAAGATAAACCAATCCACAATTGAACACGGTTTCGTCACCACACTGTACAGGTTTATAAAATTATAAAATTCCCTCGAGACGGCCGCTTCGACGCAAAATCACTTCGTTACAAGATCATCTCGACGTGAACTTATATTGCGTGAGCTTATGTCCACACGTGCTTATATTTGCAGTAATGTTAAAAAAATGAAAAAAATACATAAACTTGAAATTAATCTTCAATAACTATGCAGGGTTATTCACGGTATACAACACAGAATATTACAGCCAAACTATTCAATAAAATTGATGATAGAGACCTATCGGAGGAATTTTTTTAAATTATTTTCGAAATATACAGGTGTTCAAAAATACACAAAACGTATGAAAGTTGTGTTTTTTCTTATAGAATGTTCTGTATATTATTACATTTTCAGTTTTTACGAACAAAATACAAAAGGATTTTATAGAGGTTTACCTTACTTAAACCTAAAGGTTTTTGAGATATTTTGTATTTTATGAAAAAGTCGTTACAATTTTGCTGATTCATATCTCAGCAACTATCCTCTTTCTCCAAACTAAATTCGCATTAAAGTCTATCAATTAATCAGATTTTATGTAGAAAAGTCCATTATCATATACATGATGTGTGCAAAATAAGATTAAATAATGACATGTTTATAACCGCAGTAACTTGCTTCATTTAAATGGAACACCCTGTATTTTATATCAACAACAAATGTAAAATGTAATTACCTATAAAACAATACTATAGTGTCATATAGCTAAATGTTGAGGTTATCACGAAAAACGCAAATTTTCATAATGAAGACTGATTTGTAACAATTTTAATATTTATCAAGTAAGGTATACAACTTTGACAGATGAATATTATGTATTTTGTAAGAAACCCGTTGATTGACGGTCAAATTTTTATGCATGGTTTTAATAGTGCTAGACTCCGCGTGCATGTAGGTTGATCCCATTATTCTATGAATAACGTTAAACCTATGGCGGACGAAGACTCCTTGGCTCCGCACTTGTATAAAAATTTCCGGTTTTCGGATTTTTCCCGTTGGTTTGAAGGCAAGACCCATCGGCATGCCGAATTTCAAGTCTCTACGACGTCTAGAAGTACCCGTTTAATTTCGGAGACAGACATGAAAAAATAGGCGCTTTATTTTAAGCAAATGTTTTTTGTATTTCACCAGTATGTTTTACAATATTGTAAACAGCTTAGGAATTGATGCGTGGAGCAGATAATTCATTAAAAGAGATATTATTGTGGAGTAAATTTGTACGTTCATTAAATTCTCGTAAACTCTATACATATTTATTTCTCTCAAAATTTAATACAGTTGATGAAATTTTCTCCCTCTTACAAATACATAATATTCTCCTGTCAAAGTTGTATAGCTTACTTGATAAATATTAAAATTGTTACAAATCAGTCTTCATTATAGAATTTACATTTTTCATGACAACCTGAACATTTCGCTCTATGATACTATAGTATTATTTGATAAGTAATTACATTTTACATTTGTTGTTGATATAAAATGCAGGGTGTTTTATTTAAAATAAGCAAGTTATTGCGGTTCAAAACATGTCATTAATTAATCTTATTTTGTACACATCCTGTATATGATAGTAGATTTTTTACAAATTCTACATAAAATCTGATTAGTTCATAGAGACTCCAGTGCAAATTTAGTTTGGAAAAAGGTATTAGTTGCTGAGATATGAATCGGTAAAGTTGTGACGACTTTTTCATATAATACAAAATACCTTAAAACTTTTAGGTTTAAGCAACGCAAACCTCTATAAAATCCATTCTTATTTTGAACGTAGAAACTGAAAATGTATTAATATACAGGGCATTCTATAAGAAAAAACACAATTTTGATACGTTCTGTGCATTTTGGGACACCTGTATATTTCGAAAGTAATTTTAAAATATTCCTTCTATAGGTCTCTATCAATCTCAGATATATTTTCTTAATTTTATTAAATAGTTTGGATGTAATATTCCGTGTCGTATATCGTAAATAACCCTGTATAGTCTCGTAAAATTTAGTGTATTTGAAAGAAACGGCAAAAACGCTGCAAAAAGTCTACGAAAAACGATAGCCAGCGGACGACGTTTATAAAAGAATATTGGTGTGATTCTACATTTCTATTAAATATACATTGTAACTCACAAATAAATAATAAATGAAAATAGTATAAGTAATAGCAAAGATTAATAAATTAATTAAAAATAGTCGTAGAGAATCGATTGAAGAAGATTTCTGACGTTTTTTAGAAGGAAAAAGTGCAACTTATTTTTAAATACTAATTCCCATTTCTTGTCGTAGGAATTATTATCGTTATGTTTTGTTAGACAGGTAATGAAATTAGAATTGTTTCATTGACAAAATAATTCAAATGTTGCGTCGTTTCTAATATTACTGACTACTTTCTTACAGTTAGTTGTTATCAAAATAGTAATTTAAATGGCAATGACAAAAAATACCCGTAGCCCTACCAGTCGAAGAGGAATCGTGGTTGCACTCGGTAGCAATTATGTCAAAGGCATTCACTTTTCAAAAGAAAAGTAATTTTGCAAAACGACTAAACCAGTTATAGACATATAAAATACATAACAAAAGCGTGTAGAAAGCTACACGATATTAGTTATTTTAGAAACGTTAAATTAAGTAGTAACTTACGTGAAGGGTACGCTTGGTAGCCAAATAATTTAGTTATCAACGGACACAACAAATAATTGCATTTTAAAAAGCCCACACAATTGAGAGTGGCTTTACTAACGTTAAATATAAAAACTCACGTTGAGTACCAGCAATTGTCGATAAGTCTAACAGGAAGCTTTTTAAATGTTTTAAATGAATTAGTAAGTTCGAACATGCACAATTTCTACTTATCTGGGTTATCGATAATTAGGATGAAGAGTAAACGGTTCGAATTCCAAAACGAATGTGAACCGGTTTATCTTCAATATACACCATAAATGGAGAAGTATTAGCAAGCTCCAACAAGCAGGTGAATATCAACGGCTTTCTAAAGTAATGTTATTTCCTCGTTTAAGCCACCATAGTTAGATAAATTGTCTGGTATTTGGCAATAAAATCCAAAGTTCACAATAGTTATAAATTAAGTAATGTTACTTACGACGTAGAGCAAGTAGTTAATAAATCCTCTTATAAATTTTTGTTACCAATTAATTAATAATGGTACTTCATCAAATTTTACTCCTTTTAGAACAAGAAGTACATCTCAACTTTCTACGTCATGGGCACAATTAGAAAAGAAAAAGAAAAAGTAACGTTTTATTTGGGAACGTGATTAAACAGATCAGACTAACTAACTTAGAGAAACTCGAAATTCCTAACTTCAAATGATATTGTCTCCGGAATGCTACTACAGGCGGTTTTATGCTAATAATCTGATAAAAATTATTCCCACAAACTAGTAAAGTAAACTTTTGTTGCACCAATAATCAAACAAAGGAAAAGAAAAAAATTCAACTTTAGGTGGAATAGAAAAAAAACTATCACAACTTTATGCAATATTTTTCGCTCGACTTTTTCTTTTATCGGATTTTTTTCCGTTGGCTTTTTTCCACAGCTTTTTCCCGTTGACCTTTTTTTAAGGCTTTTTACAGGCTGTTTATTTACGGTATTTTTCCACAGAATCGTACATACAAGGTGTTAATTAAGTACGCGATTTAACTTTAAATTACTACTAAATTTTAAGGCAAAAAACTTATATAAATAAACTCACGTTGAGATGGCGGGTTGGAGTGATTACATCGAAATAAGCTGCTTCTTTACTACCCTTGCCTCGTTTGTAATTAGAATCACAACAAAGTCACCAACAGTAATAGAGATAAGGTCTTTTTTCAACTGTCTATACAAAAATCCTCTGCTGATTGAACGTAATTTTAAACTTAATTGTTCAATCTGTACAGAAAAATACTATTGTTTTGCATGCAAGTTACGTAAACATTTTTTTCTTAAAACATTAAATACAAAAATTAAAAAGTATCACTTATATAAAATCAGTACTTTTCTCTTTGTAAAAAACGGCTTTTTTGATTTTTGTTGGGTAAACGAACCATCATTTCGTATGGATTGTTTCAAATTACATTTGTTTCTCTAATTTTTTTGTTAAATAACTAGAACATTAAATTGTTACTTAGTCCCCTATTTTTCTTAAAATTAGATATGTTGACAAGTGTATTTAAGTTCTAATTTACCTATTCTTCAAAAACTCCTCTTGATTGGTTCTCATCAAAGGCACTTTGTGGTAGTTAGTTTAATTAAGGTCTGGTCTTTTTACCTCCACTTAACTTTATCAATCGATTAACTACTATGAAAACACAGTATAGAGCCAATTAAATTTTTAGAAAATCGCGTCCAACACAGATAAAATTAACTAGAGCAGAAAAGATCAGACCTAAGTCTAATGCCATGTGAGATATAAACGTGTTAAATTAATTATTTTAATTTTGGAAAGAAGAAACTTGTGCCACAGAGAAATTTTTTGGGAGTAGATTCAGAAACTATGAATTAAAGTTAGTAGGTAGTACAAGCACGATTCCTAAATACTACACATGTTTTTGTCTGATTTATACTTGACTAACGTTTGACAACTTGATTTAGAGTCATATTTAATAGTTAACTGGGGGTCACATTTGGGTGACTTACAAGGACCAGTAGCATTTAGAAATTTTGAGAAGTTTGATGTATTTCGCATAATTTCTTTTTGTCAAAAAATTGGGTCTGATTAATCTATCATTTTAGCAAAGCTAAAGACGAGCCACAATTTCCTAATACTGTTATCATTAAGTTGTACAAATTTAAAGATTTACTTTAACTCTAATTAAGCGACAAATTTTTAACAAGTAAAACTCTTCAAACCTTTAAAGAAAACAACTCAAATGTTACTGAGAAATATATAAATTATGACAAAGTGTTGTTGTCAAAATTGTTTTCCTTTCCAACAGAATCTTTTAATCTGGAAAATTCGCGGTTCTTTTACAAAAGCGTTTTATTATTTTATCTGGCAAACGTCTGGAAATACTGGTGTTGACTACGCTGAATCAATTGTAAACAGATAATTGTTTAAGCAATTTAAAAACAAACATATATTTGTTACGCCAGACAGTCACACCATATCAGAGCGTTCCATCAAAAGTAGAATTTAGTAATTTTTTTGCTATTTAAGCAATAAACAATTGCTTGTTAATCACCAACCTCATCGAATCGACATCGTAAATTTACATCCGCATGAAGCAACGCGCGAAATGCGGAAAGCGCCCTCTCTAAAACATATCCAATTAACATATGTTGACACCACGGGAAGCATTTAAACGACCTTGTTTACGAAGCTTTAACCTAATTATCACATATAAAATGAAGCGGGTACAATAAGCAAATCAGTTCAAGACAGAGGTCAGTCACAAGTTACAAGCCCAGTGCAGTTTGACATTGTATACCAAATTGGCAGTCGTATTACATTGCAAGACAGCGTCTAATCGATTAGCAACTCGGACGACATGTAATACGAATGGCGTCATCATTTCTATAAACGCTGCATCTCGTACGCTACAAGTGCATTTGACGACCTACGCAACATCCATTCATGCACGTAAATATTCCATTGCATTTATTGTAGGTGTTTTGTTATTTTGAAAATTTAAATCAATTTCAAAAAATTTTTTACGTTTCAAAGCAAATTAAAATGTTTACTCTAGTCTTTTGAGAATATATTTATGCAGAATTTTCTGTATCATCCTTGGAACTACTTTTTTACTAGTTGTGTCTCAGTAGATTCAGAAGCAGGTTTCTTTCGCTTAGTATCTCAAAGACAAGTTTTTTGAGTATTATCTTAATTTTTGCGCATACTTGCTACCCGAAAGGCACCTTTATTCCCTTGGATAATGCAATATTTTCTTTCTAAAAAGCATTGTCACCTTTCTTTAATCATTCTGTAGAACCATTATTGCTGCACCCTAGTTTTGACTGTTTTTGATCTGTTTTTGGTCTTCTTACTATAAAACAGTACACCATAACGGGTCACAGCCATGTGTTTCACCTTTCTTGATGTCCTCCACGCAATTTCAATTAAATACAATTTTACTTTTAATCAAGGTCAACTTTTACGTGATTAATTTTCCCCACAATTTTGGTAAGTAATAGCAGGATGATTTTGTTGCGGCTAATAAAATTTATGGGAACGTTTTTCTTAAAAAAAACTATAAAGCGTTGCATTGTATTGGACATGAAAACTATAAGTTTATTTATGTATGTAAAATACAGCATTCCAGATTATTAAAGTACGTTAGAAGGAGTTGAATTGCAAGTTTCCACCGAAACAAACCAGAATTTGTTTTTAGAGCAGTACGGTACTATAAAACCGTAATTTTCTCTTTCCCAATAATTTTGCTTTATATCAGTCATATCAGGTACCCACAGTTAACGTTATCAATCTCATCCTCCTTTACTTTTGTAATTATCTCTTCCACGTAGTGATTATTAAAAGGTTCTTCAATGTTTAAGAAAACACTAATACTGCACGCTGTTTACATACCAACAAAAACCAGTAGAAAAATCACAAGCTGCATTCAAGTTCTTTTAGCCCCATAATACAACATCCATATATACCGTGTATCTCACAGAAATGTTGACATAGGTGTTTTCTATGTTAAATTCAAAATTAGTACATATCTATTTTCTGGCACAATTTGAGTACTATATAACAACATATTTTGTTAAATATATAAATAAGAACAAATTTATGTGCACTATTGTATAGGTCCCTTTATACGTCGGAATCACCGATAACGAATAATCGTCTTGCTAAGAAAGCGGTTTTTTCATCCACTATCAAAATGAATATACAATCTTGTAAGGATCTTCAAAATAACATCAAAAAGCTCATCAAAGATATTTAGCAAAAACATTGGAGTCAAGTCTCTACAGCACTCCACAAACTTCAGCCAACCACAAAACAATTTAGCATCTTCGGTTTCTATAGGAACAAAATGATTGCTGTAAGAAGAATGCAAATCAGACATACCTTTACCTATAGTCACCTAATGTCTTCCTCAAAAAAGCCGACTGCCACTTTAAACTCCATATTAAACATATCCTTTCAGAATGCTTACACTACGAAATTCATCGCCAAACAGCCGGTTTCAATTCTAACATCAAGGACATTCTTAGTTCCAAAGGTCAATTTATTAAAGCTTTTACGTTTTTCAGTGAAGTACAACTGTTAAATCAACTTTGATTTCAATTATCTTTTTTCTGTGCTATGTATTCTAATTGTATCTTTTATTTTATATATTGTATACAAATTTAGTTAAACTATTTTAAGAAATGCCAACAGTTAACTGTAACGACTGTGAGTGTAAAAGTGCATATCGGTATCAAAGCGATAACTTTAAATGATTGAAACACACGTGTGTCGATAAAGCCAAGATGATGCAGCAATTCGGTTTTATTATGAGTTCATCAGAGGTGTATACTTAAGTGCGATATACAACTGTACAAGACGGCGGTTGGTCTTTTAAACTCTTGTAGAGCAATGAACATAATGTTAACTGTTCTTAGTTTTATACTATTCATACGTGTTCATGTTACACGAGATGTCGTTAGGCAAACATTTTACTTGCTTACGTCAATACTCCGAGTTCGATTTCGATTGCCGTAAATTTTTTTTATTAATCGAACCTTGGTTAGGGAGTGCAAAATATTACTAAGTAAGAAATTCTCGAGTTCATCCACGAAAACCGCTTATTAAATAAAAATTCATTCGGTTCATAAAAATAACCTATAAAATAACTTGTTTTACTGATTGAAGGGGAAGAATAAACCAACCTATAATCATTAACTTGTTTTACTAATTTTTTTAGTAAAATACGCTTTGAATACTGATTACTATCTCTTCAGTTTGTTTTATTTAATTTATTAAACATATTATGTTGTTATATTGTGTTCTAGTTGTGTCAGAAAGAAAGATATACGTTAATTTTTTGTTAAAGATAGAAAATGCATATGTCAACTTTTCTGTGGGAGACACGGTATAACTGAGAAGTTAAGTAACTGAGTGCGTGCCTCTTTCTTGATGTGTGTGTTTAGTTGCTTTGACAACGTATCATAAATAAAACATGCTCACTCAAAAATCAGTGCATTCGTATTTACCACATATATAAAAAACACTTGGTCCATGGAGGAATCGAACCCACGACCTTAGCGTTATTAGCACAACATTTTAACTAACTGAACTGACTGCAATTGTTACTTTTGGTAAAAACTATTTTTTCCATTCTTACCTTATTATTTTGAAGCGATTTGCACAATTTTTTTGAAGGTAGATGAAGAAAGTGCCAGCGTTTAAACTATAATATTGTATACCTGTCGTATTTGCAATTTTTTTGTTTGCATTTATTCTTGGTTATTTTTTAAAAATACTTTTTAAAAATAACTGTATAATAAATGTTGTTTTGTTTTGTTTACAAATAAAAATGTTAGTGAAAATGTTTGAAATAAAATCCTACATTACTAATGAAATTTTATCGTATACTTATATTTAGAAAACGTTTTAATATTTTTTAAAAATTCGTTTAAATATTTTTTTCAACAAGGTAATAATTACCTTAACCTCTCTGGTAAAATAATTTACAAACGTCAATAAAACTGTCAGCCCATTAATGTAGTATAAATGGCTTTGTTAACTTTCAGCTCATTTGTTAGGAAACTTCGTAATTTATCTTATTTTATATAAATTGCTGTTGCTACTAGAAATTTCGATCGTAAGGGAAACCTAAAATTAATTGCAAGTATTTTATTAATTACGATTGCTTTTAAATCTTTTCCGTGAATTTTTTTCAAAATTTTTACTTTAATATAAGCAAACTATCGTTAGGCGTTCGTAATTTAATTCACGAAACACTTCTCCAAATGGAGCAAGTTTACAAAACTAGATTAATACATTACGCATTCCAATTTAAATTCAACGTTAACTTCTTTACACTTTGTAATCTTTGTAAGCTAAGGGTAATTAACTGAAGCAAAAGCTGTGTAGTAAAAAGTTTTTTCTTCATTGGATTATTTTTTTCTAGCAAATTGCCCTAGTAGTTAAGAGACAACCAAATATAATTTAACTTTAATACAAATATTATTTAAATTTATACATCGATCGTATCGCTAATGGTTTGCATTTACTTTTAAAGTCGATTTTGCAAGAATGTAATTGCAGTTTTATGTTAACGACTTGCATTTTGTTCGCTTAATGGTATTTAAAGTTTAATAAAGCCATGTACTGACGTAACACTGAGAATGCAGATTACAACATTGTCATCGCAGAAATTCTTTTAGCGGTTAGTGGTTTTTAAAATTTAATTATTTTTTGTTGTATTTACTTTGTAAATCACAATCTGATATGGAAATTTCAAATATTGAAAGTAAACAAGCGTATAATAAATTATTTTAATGCGAGGTACGCTCGCCTACAAAAATAAAGCCCATACAGCTGGAGGAGTTATACATTTTTGTGTTTGTACGTCTTTTTTATAGTCCTTGAGGTATTACGCTATTCAATACAAATAAATGTTAATAATCAAATTGAAAAAAAAAAATTCTGTAATTTTATAAGAAATTGAAAACAAATAATAGTTTATTTAGTTTATTAGAAAATTGTTTTCCAGTGTTGTTACCAGCAAACTATGATTTTCCACCGAGACTGGGTTTTGTTTTTGTCTCCTGTCGTACTTAAATTGTTAAAGTTTAGATGTCGGAAGTATGATACGATATGAATTAATTTAAATTAATTTTTATACGTTTTTCAGTTTTCCGAGTTTTAATTTATTTACTTGCTTAAGTGCTTTAACTTTAGATAAGATTAAAGCTTCTGCTCAAAAATGATTATACGTTATCTTTATTAAAAATGAACTTTTAATAAAATGTCAGTAAAAACTGTAATGTATAGTCTCGCCTAGATTCCCAAAGTGGTCCAGGTGGACCCCCAGGGGTCCACGGGAGCCCGATAGGGGTCTACGCTTGCGTGGAAAAAAATGGGGGTCCACAACCCGTTAACGGGGGTCTATAAAAATGTATTAGGTGACCCGACTTGACTTCTCCTATGAATAAGGGAGACAATAATATATATAGGCAGACAATATTATAAGAAGCTTGACTTCTCCTATGAATATAGGAAGACAATATTATAAGAAGCTCAGCAATTGTTTTTGTAAGAACTTGCATATTCCATATTCAGAAAGAGCGTGTCAAGACTCGCCGATGCCGCGCCGCCCGCCCGCCTAGTTAAAGTCGTGTCTGAACTTGCATGAACTTGTTGGATTTTTCTTTAATATAAATACGAATGCGAATGATAAACATTACTCAGTTGTTTCCGGAATTTCAAAAAAGAACATTTTTTTCATATTTACAGGTAAGTAATTGATACGAAACATGGCTGAATCTAAAAAGAAGTGTCGACAGTACAGTGTTGAATATTTGAAATTTGGTTTTCTTCCATCAAATACAGACAAGCGATTGCCCATGTGTCTTTTATGCAACAAAGTCTTGAGCAATGACTCTATGAAACCATCGAAGCTGGAAGATCATCTAAGAAGGTGTCATCCTGACAAAATAGGTAAGGATTTGAAATATTTCCAAACATTGAAGGAAAAGTATGAAAAGAGACCCACCGTGCATAGTATGTTCGCTTCAACGTCTGAAAGCAACGACGATGGCTTGCGGGCATCTTACAATATCTCATTACTTATAGCAAAATCTGGGAAACCGCATACCATTGGAGAGGAGTTAATTTTGCCTGCTGTTGAAGAGGTCTTAAAACTGTCCTGCACAAATCTTCATTTGACATACTTAAAAGAATTCCTTTGAGTAACAACACTGTACAAAGACGTATTGATGAAATGAGCTCTGATGTTGAAAGTTTTTTGTGTAATTATCTGCAAACAACTCATTTTTCTATTCAACTGGACGAGTCAACTTTACCTGGCAATGAAGCATTATTATTGGCATATGTTCGATTTATCAAAGGCGAACAAATGTTTGAAGAGTTACTATTCGCGAAAACTTTGAAGACTGACACTAAAGGTGAATCAATTTTTAATGTTCTGAATGATTTTTTTACGGAAAAATCAATTGCATTCACAAACATTATTTCGGTGGCAACAGATGGAGCTCCTGCCATGGTCGGGCGATATCGTGGGTTTATAAGTCATCTTAAAAGGATTATACCAGAGGTAATTGCAATTCACTGTGTCATCCACCGACAACATCTAGTAGCGAAAAAATTGAGTGATAGATTGCACCAAGCGCTTCAATTTGTGATTAATGCAGTTAACAAAATAAGAAGCAATGCATTAAATACGCGCTTATTTGCACAGTTGTGCGAAGAAAATGATGAGGACTTCCAACGATTGCTGCTACATACCGAAGTACGCTGGTTGTCGAAAGGTGCATGTCTATCAAGATTCTATTTGCTTTTCGACTCTGTTTTAGAGTTTCTGAACACTAAAGATCCTGTTTTAAAAGAAAACCTCATGAATTTCAAAGCAGACATTGCGTATTTGACAGATTTGTTCAAAAATTCAATGACCTCAACCTACAGTTACAAGGGGACAGCCTCAATTTGATAAAAACAAAGAGTGAAATTTCAGCTTTTCTTGGTAAACTGAAACTTATGAAGCAAAATATTGGTCGACGTGAATTTTCCCAGTTTCCAAATTTATCGCAGGTAGAATGCCTCGACGAAGATATTCAGACGTATGTTCAACATTTGATTGCCCTGTATGATGATTTTAAAATCAGATTTGAAGACATTCTGTCGATGGATATACCACCATGGATAATAAATCCATATGATGAAACTGAAGTGGAAAATGTGGTACTGCAAGAAGAGCTACTCGAGCTTAGCACTAATGAGGAGCTCAAAGTAGCATTCAAAAGAGGGTATCAATCATTTTGGCTGCAGGCACAAATACCTGAAAAATATCCAGGACTGTGGGGAATTGTGCAAAAATTTCTCATAGCGTTTCCTTCGTCATATCTTGTCGAACGCAGTTTTAGTGCCGTAACAAACTTGTTGACAAAAAAACGGGAGCAGATTAAATATTACAGAGCGAGGAGATTTACGGTTATACTTAACTAAACTCAAGCCAAATATTGATAATTTGCTGTCAATTCACCAAGTACATCCCTCCCATTAAAATTATAACTTTTATCTCAGATTACAATGGTAATCTGAGATAAAGATTCATCAAACTAATAATGATTATTATTTTAAAAACAGTCGCAATATAATCAAAGTTTTGATTATATTGCGACTGTTTTTAAAATAATAATCATTATTAGTTTTGATGTTAAATTTTGATTCTACTAAGACTGTTATAACAACATAATTAAAAGTGTAGTAATTTTTGTGTTTGAATAAATAGCTACAAAACAAGAAAATATTTATTTTTACTTTTTACCACTCCGAAGTGGGAGATTATTGGTTTCTTGTACTGTGAGTCAATCTTAGAATACAAAAAGTAAAGTAGGAATCCAACTGTTGGATGAAGACGCTTTTTAGACTGGCTTTGAAACTTAGCTTGAATGACAATACTCACAGCATAATCAAAGCAATATAAATTCTCACCTTTTTTTCGAAAACTTTCAACTCATAGTTGATTGAAAAATAGCCACAACACATAGACATATACTTTTTTCGGGTTTTGGAAGTAAGTTAGTAAATGTAATAGCTGCAGGGGGTCCACCAGATCCAGCAAAATGTTTAAAGTGGTCTATGAGAAAAAAAAGTATGGGAACCTTTTAATCGCATATCAGCGTACAATGTTTGTTGACAAATCAGTACAATTTCTTATGTCAGTTTAATGTTGAGGAGTTATAATCCAGTCACTCTGGCATTTTTTCAGAGATTGTTCGCCTACTAGCAAAAAAATTATGCAAGTTGCTTTGGAATAATAACGTAAAAATGGGAAAAATAGTTTTGTCTAAAAAAAGGCGCCGCGCCGCTTCAAAAGTTATTAACAATTCATTAAAAGTTTACAGCGGATTTTAATTTTTATTTTTCTGTATCTTTTTTTCTATATGTTTTAGGGAAAACAGTCATAAGACTTTTTTATATTCAGCGATAAATTTTCTACAAAATAGTTTGTATTTTTATTTATTTATTATTAATTACAGTGAAAAACTGTTCTAATCTTTATCAGTTTTATATCTATTGGTGAACTTCAATAATAATACGTGCAATTAAATTTGACCAATAAGTAAACAAAGGGAAATATGTCTTGTTTCAAAATAATTATTAGTTTTGTTATATATATATATTTTTTTTTAATGAAACTTTTAGCATTATAGCTAGGTACGAAATTATTGTACAAGAAATATCCTTGCGGTGAATTTGAGAATATACTAATTATTTGTCATTTCCATAAAAATGTGACGGTTTTATTGTCCCGGATCCAAAATTCGGTATTATAAAAATAATTCTAGGCATGCAACCCATCGGTAGAAATCCTGTTTGATACCGATTTAGAATGTTATAATTTGCTATTAACTCTACTGCTTTCTTTTTGGGTTTGTATCTTCGCTAACGTTGCGATAAACTTCCTTTTTCTCTACTTGAAAGCTGGCGTGTGAAGGTGTCGTAATTTTAACATCCAATTTAGGGATCCAGACATAAAAATTAGTTTATTGCTAGTAAATTAAAGCTGGCGACACTTTTCATTTCTATCTGTGTCGATTCCTTCTTTGACCACCAGTTTGTTCACCACGTGTAGATCTCTGAAGGGGATACTGGTTTATGGGTACTAAATAATTATCAAATCTACGTGACCGTAGAATATGGTTGATTATCAATAGAACATCCCGTTCGCTAAAACCCGATTACTAAAATTTGGAGACCTTTTGCATATTGTTTGGAGTTGATCGAGCCATCCGTATCCAGATGTCTTTTTTCCTGTTGTGGCTATCTACTTCTATCATCTCATCCTTTGTTCGTATGGAAATAACAAACCTGCCAAAGTTATTGTAAGAGGATAGTAATCTACATACCAGATAAGTGTGACTCGTGTCACAATTGAATCGGGTTCATTTATTAGTTTATAATTACAAATTTATGCGGACACGCCTTACCAGAGACGTAGATAACGTCGCGGCTATTAAATATTTTAACAGTTCTGATACTTTCCTTCGAGAACAAATAGTTTGACTCTCTTTATTGATGAAATAATCTATACTAGTCTACACAGCTTTCAAGCGCTTCAGTCGATGTTCACCACGTTATTGGCTTTTTTTCTGTATTTACGTTTAAAATAAGTTAATAGGAAAAAGAAAATTATTATTCATTTTACGACCAAAATCCATTCAGTTTTATGAAAAAATAAATTTATGATAAGAAAAGTTTAGATCACATGTTGACGGTATTAATAAAGTAAGAAAGTCTAAATACTAGTTTTGAAATAAAAATTTGAATTTTTAAAAATAAAATTATAAAAATAATATTAAATCAGCGAAAAGTGTGTCGAGTTGGGATGTACTTATGTAGAGAAATTCTCAAAATTTGAATAGAATTTGTATTTAGAATTTATTTAAATTTAGAAAAAACTTTGTTTTATAAAATTTTTGTAAAAAATAATTAATAATGGTACTTATCCCTTGAAACATTTTTATATTTTTCTAATTTATTACATGTACCGGGTGACCCAATAAGACTGTTCCTCGGCCATGTCTCGGGAACCGTTCGTCGTATGAGTATGAGTTAATCGGCCATGAAGAATCGCAGGAAAATATTTTCAAGTTTTAAAAATGACCACCAGAGGGCGTAACTGCCATCTTAAATTTTTAAATTGCATTTTCTATAAATTTCGCGTAAAAAACAAAATATTTTTTTCACATTTGCAAAGAGAACCAGTTTATCTATCATTTTCGTAAAAACAAAAGTTCAGTTATTTCAAAAACAAAGATGGCGGGGGGTGTTCAATTGTTTTTGCAATAACCTGCTTTAACTTCTTAACGGTTTGACCGATTTTAACAAATTTGGTATCGCTGAAAAGAGCATTTCTTAAGCAATATATAGTAAATTTAGTTAAATCGTTTTTCGCCAGGGAGCTGGTTTTGACACCATGACCCAAATTAAAAAAAAAACAAAAATCAAATGGTTCCAAAATATATGGTCTAACATATTCGAATTCAGATATACTATACCTATTTAAGTTTTTAGGCTTACTTTTTAACTTAAAGGTTAGAATTACGAGAGTAATATTAAAGTGACAATAAGCTCAAAATGCGTTTAGTCTCTTTGGAGCAACATGAATGTTCTGATAATATATATTTTTTTAAATAATATCTAAATGAATTCTATTTAGACTCACAATTGTTTCTTTAAGATCTTATTCATTTTGTGCTAAATGTTTAATAGTTTTAGAAAATTTACCACGCGGTTCTCGATCTTCAAACATCCCAATATTCGAGGTTAGGAACGAGAATTTAAAAAATGGTTTTCACTGGCCTATTTCGATGTTATTTGCCTACTTTATCATAAAGAAAAAGTCATATTTGGGTCATGGTGTCAATACTAGCCCCCTGGCGGAGAAGGATTCACCCGGTACACGTGATCTAAAAGTTTCTTAACGTAAATTCATTTTCTCAAAAAAGAGAACTTTCTATATACAATGAATTTTTTATTTATTTATTTACAATAAATTACACACCCTTTACTATCCTTATTTTTGCTCGTAAAAAAAGTTATATAGTTCTAACTGAATTTTCTTAAAATGCTATCAATAGTTCAGTTACTCCCCGTTTACGGATCAACACAAAAATATGATGTATTTTTTTTAATGTAACACTCTGTATATTATTACATTTGTAATATTATTTTTTTAATATAATAAGCTGTTATTATGTTATTAATCGTAGAATAACACAGTTACTTAATTAACATTGTCGAAGCAAGCCATATAATTGACTAATGTTGTGTTTGATAATTGACATTTTATTAACTAATTTACCAAAATGGTTTATAGTGAAACAAAAAAAGTTCGCATAGGTACTGCGAGCAATAATAACGATAATAAGGGGTGTGTAATTTATAGTGAATAACCTTGTACTATTATATTTAATAGCATATTAAGCATAAGTTACAATAAATATATATAAATAATATCCTATTCAACTTTGTCGAATTTATAAATTAATTAAGAAAATAAGAATGAAACGATGTTTTAATGCGCCTTGCCAACTGTGCGCTGACACGCTTGAGAGCTGTTCTCCGAATCACGTTGCACTACCGGCCGAGAGCTATTCTGTAGCATAGAGGTAAACAGTCGTACACCCGACTAAAAAAAATTTAGAGAAATTGCAAAATATAGTCAACTTTGATTATGAAAGTAAAAATATAATTTGTCAAAGACAAATGCAACGAAACTAATGTTTGAAACTCATACGAAAAAAGATACACTTGTAGATTAAGGTAAAAACCTGGATTACATCAGCTACCTGTGGTTTATTTTTGGTACTTACGAATAAAGTCTTAAAAGTCGTAAGTGAACTCAAATTTTTATTTATCTAAAAGTACATAACTGAATAGTATAATGATAAATTTTAAATAAGGAACAAAAATGAACAAACGTTCTGTCAATTCGTGGGAGGAAAGACAATGTTGCTTATCTTCATTCTCTTCTTTCCCTTCACGTCTGCTAATGGGTACGTTGCGGTAATGATCATAAAATTGGGAGAAAATCCATTGTAGTAATGTCATCAAATTGTCGTGTTTCTTCTTGTTACGCCTTTTCGACTATTGCAAATAGCAGGTAGTTCTCTATGCAAGTTGATACTTCCTGCTTTTTGCTTTTTTTTAGATTTACTGTTTCGTAGCTTTCTTAATTCAAGTAGGATTTATAATAAATAATGCCAGGTAAATTGACACGGGCCTCAACCCACACCGCTGATGAAATGAAAAAACTTTCTTAGGTTTCATTCAATTTTTGGTTTACAAAATGAGCCTCTTGGTTCATATATAAGACTTCGTAGTTTCTAAAATCATCAAACTCACGTTGTAAACTTTAACTTCTGACAATCGTATGAGTTGCTGTCAATCCCATAGAGTGGTAATTGTATAGAAAAAGCGGTGGTGCTGCCCGAAAATATTCGCCCTGCAAACAGAAACTTTACTTTTGCGTAACATCTTCATCGGCTTACCAAAGTCGTTTTGGCTGTGCAAAACAATAGGCAAAATCTTATCCTTCTTCTTGGCGTCCTCAGTGGAAGGGCTGGCGTCGAAATTAGGAAAGCGGTAGGCTTTTTCCGTTTGGTAGAGACAAGGAAAAAACTGTCCCGTGCCAAAAATTCCCTGTCCATCTTAAGAAAGCAAAAGCAACGAACGAATGCTTTTTTTGTTGTTACATTATAAGTGATGTAACAGACGTAAAGAAAAACCGCTTTTAAAATTTTGCTGTCAAAGAAAAAGATTGTGAATTAAATGCAATAATTTGTGCTAATTTTATTCCAAAAAAAGCAATAATCTCGCGTCTTAAACAGAGGGTAATAAAAAAAAATCAACTGAATCAATCAATAAGTATGTTTCCTAAATATTTTCAAGCAAAATTGCAAAACAATCTAAAGCAATCTAATCAGTTTGTGTACACTAATTTAAAATAACTAACAAAAGGGTTTGGTTCAAAAATTAATTAGTTTAAAAGAAACCAAAACAAGAAACTACGCTCAAAGTGTAGGCAATGCAATGAATGCTAAGAATATAATGAATAAATAAACTACGCGAAAGCAAATGCCGCTCAAACACAGTTTTAAAGTTCATCTTTTGTGTAGCGGTTGTTTGTAGACAAGATAATTAATTTCACCTCAATGATTTAATTCTAGAGGTGGAAGATCTGGTGACCTGGTGAATACCTTTATAAACAATCACGTCCTAACCATCTATCGGCAAACTGGCGGTTTCGGAATTCTCATATCATTTGGGACTTATGAGCTAGTGCTCAATCTATTTGGTACCAGCATTTTCAATATTGGTCTAGAGTTAAGCTTTTTAGGAATTCGGTCGTTAATTTTGTAAAATTTTCAAATATCCACGAATATTCAGATTTTCTTCGCAAACGAAGTAGTAACACTTAATACTTATCAGCAGTGCAAAAACGTTAAAACTAAAAGAATCGTTCTTTGATAATAATCGGAATGTCTTGTGTATTAAAAATATCTTCATGTGTGAATTTTGATTTGTCTGTCCAAATTATATTTTCAAAGAAGTATTGTATTGAAATCCAAAGAAATGCCTTTTTTCAAGAGATGGTTAGATAGCATGATGTTGCAATTCCGTACTATGTGGTCATAAATATTTCTTAAATTACTTGTCGTTTATAGTCGGCCAATATAATTGTGGGTACTCAACGTGCATCGACCTTTTAAAACCTATTTCGGGTAATTTTTTTTTTTAATCATATCGTTCGTCTGGCATTACAATTGTTGTTAGATATGCAGCATGACAGACTCTCCCAAATTAGTTAGGGAGACCAATTTTCAACAATTTAATGCAAAGAATGTTGAAAAATTCTTCGGAGGTTACCTTTCAAATTAAATTAGCACTTCCATATCAATAATGACATTTTATATTTTTTTCTTCGTCATTTATTTATTCGTATGGTACATTTTAAATATTGTATTGTGATGTAAGTGTTATGTATGGTGCCCCAGAGATTAGTATAAAATTCACATTTTTTACCTACTATTTTAATTTACAAGAGTGAAATTAATAGTACTCAAAACGTATTTTTAAGTAAAATGTCTAAAATATTTTAAAAATACAATTTGTTTATGATACAAATGTGTAAAGTAAGTCTTTTATGCACAAGTTGCGAAGATTAACTGCAAGAAATGCATAAAAGCTCTTCACACAAGTGTCTCATACAATATTTTATTGACGTCAGAAAAGCGCATACGGTTTGAGTTTTGTTTATTTCGATTGTTGGTTGCAACATTGGCAACAAAATTTGCATAATAATGAAAGTCGTGTTTAAAAATTACACTGTACTTTTACAAAAGATTTTAATTTTTACTTAACAGTATCATTTCCATACGTAATTATACAGTAATTAACGTGGTGATCATAAGTTAGACACAGATGAATATTACATATGCACAAAATTATCTATGGGTTAGAAACTATAAATTTTGTTTCTCAAAAACCTTAAGAGCATTTTGTATGTATTTTAATTACTTATCTAATAGTTTACTAATTTTTTTTACACTTCAAAAAAATAATATGTTGAGAAAATCCGAAGAATTATTTTTACTACAAATTTTAAAATTGCGACATTTTTGGATTTTTTTAAACCTATAGGTATGTTATCGATGAAAGATTGATTTCTTGCTCACATTTTGTTTCTACATTTAGAAAAATTATACTTGACAAAAATAAACCGTAATTTAAATTTACGCAACTCGATAATAAAATTATTTGTTACGCGTGTCGGGAAAAGATGAGGAAATTAAATTTGAAAAAGGGATGTTGGTTGATAAACGAAAGTTTTCAGAAGATAATTTTGTAGCGTGCCGTTAATTGTAATTCAGTATAAAGCATTTTAATATCACTACATAGCATTACCAATTAAACTGTTAATAGTGTTCCAATTTCTATTAATTTATTGCACCGGATCCGAGTTTAACGCGCCATTCAACAAAGTTTTGAAGTACAGCAGTAGACGAAAATAAATAACTCATGAGTGCATGTTCATGCAATTACTTTATTAAAATTTTGATAACATTCGCTTAGCTTATTGATAATCATTCACATTGTTGGATTAATTAAATTACTATCTGCGAGACCCTTGTGCTGACATATGTTTTTCCAATTGTTTTAAACATAAACAAATTTTACGAATTTCTACAAAACTCTTTTTAATTTTAAATTCGTTTACATATATAAATCTGTATTCCGCAATTGGCATAGTTAGATAATGTAGTAACTGATTACATTTTAACCAAGTTTACATTTTTATAATAGGTCACCATTACACAACATTATTAATTACTTTAAATGTGGTTAGAGGTACTTCAAAAATGGGTAAATTTTGACAAATTAATTTTGCAAAAAAACAACGTAGTCATATGTACCACCACCGGACATCTTCCGCCTGTCGAATACAAGATTTCAACGCCTTCGACAACATCACCGGACATCAGCAATCACCGCTCAAATACAATAAAACAAACCAACGTCGTAGGCAACCATCGCCAGACATCAGCCGCCGGTCGAACGCAACAAAGCATTTGGACAACCCGATCCAGTGTCCAAGTTACCAGGCATCTGGTCCTACAAGATAGTGCTAGCATTTGGCCAAAACGAGCTAGTGCCACAACTTACCAGGCATCTAGTTTTACAAGCTAGTGCCAGCAATCGATCAACACAAGCCGATGCCACAAATTACCCGGCATCTGACCCTACAAGTCAGTGTCAACATTCGGCTACCCAGTTTAATGACATCAATCGTCAAGTATCTGGTCTTACAAGCCATTGCCAATTAAATCGACTAAGAGAAGAAAAACGGACAATGGATAATTGAAACATCTATTCTACCTCAAAATTAACTCTACATTCTACTCCGAGCGGGCAGAATATTTAAAGTTGTTAAATTAGTTTATTTAAATTTATTAATTTCTTCAAAACCTTTTTTACTTTTAACAGGTTCATGCGCCAGGGCGGACACTGGTGTCCGCTATGTATTGTATTCGCTGTGGCTATAGCGGACACCCGTGTCTGCGCACCAAACTGATATTTGTCGATCCTGCTTGGCCAAGCGGACAAGATTTTACGGTGTTTAGCATACTCACGTGTCCGCTATGGCCCTGTATAACCCCTTGTTAGTAATAGGCTGTTTGTAGGTGTTCCTGGTTTGATAATATAAGCATGAACAATATAGGCTTTTCTCGATTCTATTTCAGTGAACAAAATTTTATTGTTAGTAATAATACAGCTATATTACATTGTCGTTGTAATAAGAAATAAATAGATATCCATTATTTATTATGGTATGCGTTGAAACACTCAAGACAATATCTTGGATTTCCTTCTCAATGCTGGGTGTAGGTTGTAACTTTCTTCACCTTATTCTTTTTCAATAAGCCATCTATCTTTTTCTTATAGCATCCTTTGCAATATCTGCGGTTTTCTCGAGCTTTGCAATCCATTTTAGTGAACTGATGCGTTTTCAGGTTTTGACTTCCAGACTGTCGAGGCCTTGCTACACACTCATCACCAAACTTCAACAAATTTTCAATCACCGATATGCGAAAGTCGTTTATCGGAATATTATTTTCTTCCACTAGTTTGTAGATAAAGTGAGCATTTACCATTGAAGTACCTGATGAAACATTACCTTTAGTATGAAAGTTGGTGAGAAAATGCAAAAAATACTCACCCAATAGTAATTCAACAGCCAATTTCTTATACCAGCGAATAGATTTTTGCAAAGCCGAACTGTAACTCGAAATATGATCAGATAGATCAATTGAAGCTTTGCCCGAATTATAATGGACGACAGCTTTCGGTTTCTGGATAACATTTTCTCGACGTTGGACTTCTACCATTTGATCTGTATGCAGTCTTTCATTCTCCTGGGCAAAAACCTCACCTTTTTTTAGCTTCGTCTTTACTATTTCTGTTGGGTTTCCTTTACGATTCCCTCGCAAAGTTCCTAGGCAATGCATTTTTTGCGGTCGAGAAGTATGTGTGCCAATTGGAGGCTTGTGTACCAGTTATCGATAACACATATTCTTCCAGATTGTAGTACATCTTCCGCCAATCTCAGAACAATCTGTGTGGAAAGTACTAACGCACTGTCTTTAGTCTTGTCTTTTCCTGCATAAATACTTACATTCCATGTGTATCCTTTGTCACAGCAAACTTTGTATAGTTTTATGCCGTATTTATGAGTTTTCTGTGGATTTTATTGTTTGAACACTAATCTTCCCTGAAAAGGTACCATGGTTTCGTCGATACAAAAAGTTTTACCAGGTGTGTATATAGTTTGGAAATTTTTGGTAAGCATATCTAGAAGCGATTGAATCTTATATAGACGATCCCCTTGGGGGCATTGTTGATTATCTGAGAAATGAAGCATTTTCTGACTTTAAAATCCATTTCTGAGACCAATAATCTCTCAGACTGTTTATGCAAACTATGCCTCATGTATCCCAGTTTTGTACACGAAATATCCATATTATCAGTCACAAACTGAGTTGCATAAAGGTTTGTCTGATCAACTATTACATCAATCATGTCTAAATCAACGAAAGCAAAATAGAAGTCAATTGGATTGTGTCCCATCAATGCAGATTGCCATTCTTGTTTTATTCCACTCTCTAAATTCCCATCAAATTGCTGATGATTTCCTTTGGGAGAACCCCACACTGATTTTGTCAGATCATATAGTGTTTGATTCTCTTTCTCATGTACACCTTCTAATTTCTTCACATTCAGATGCATTTTCAGTGAACGTTTCACCACTTTCTACTGCCTCTGCCTCAGTTCTTTCCTCATACTCACTATGAGATATTATGTGTGAAGGCCTCGGTATATTTTCATTTTCTAATAATGATAAAACAAACTTCTTCCTTTTCATGTGCGCTTCACAATCGCTATCACTAGAATAATTATCTGAGTGTGAATCAACTGGGGGAATAAAACCTAGATCTGTATCCGAATCTATCGGATATGAGTCACTTGATGATTCATCATCTGTTGACAACTCGTGTTGAAATATTTTTTTCAAATTTACAAATCGAAACATTCGTTGCAAGCATAATCATATAATAGGAAGAAATAGTGGAAATCCACAAAAAAACACTTTGGTCCAGGATGAAAATTTCGTCAGAATGTCTTGGCGCTGAACCTGTTAAATTCGTTTATATCTTTAAATGGGTGTTGTCCATTACCTCAGATTTATTAAATGTTTGCGTTATCGTATTCTAATCATTATAATATAGCTTATACGTGATATTAATACTAAAACCGCCGCACCGGTCATTTTGACCGGATTCTTAGTTTCAACTCAAATTATTTCTATAATAATTTTTTTATTAAGTTATAACTTTGTGACTTTTCCTAAATATTTGTCTTAAACAGGTAAATGAGGTTTTTAATAACTTATTTGTTTTTATAAATTATTAATTTGTATATATACCTAAAACCGCCGTGCCGGTCAATTTGACCGGCAATTGAATTACGGGAAGAATTTTATGACCAAAAGAATAAAAAAATTGAAGTTCCCGAGTCTTCAAACGGAAAACAAAATGTTCAGAGGCAGAAGAGACGTACACTCATGAAATTTAAAACTTGGACACCACAATTTCTATAAACAAAAGTTTGCACATTGTGAAGCGGGCTTAAGGGTATCATTTACAATTCTAACAGCAGGTAGTCTTAGCAGGGGTTATCTTATAGAAGGACTGTAGAATGAATCATTACACTAAGCACGTTTTAGAAAATAGGTAATTTACGTTGCTTACTTAATTTTTTTCTTTGAAGAATATATTTGAAGGTATCGCTAATTAAACACCATAGCTCAATTAATTATCGAATTAAAATTTTGTTTAGGAAATGTTTACAAAATAAAATTAGAAATAATTTTGATTTAAAAAACGTCTACAAGCAATAACTTTTAAATTAAATCAAAAAACTAAACATGGTTATTTGAAAATAAAAAAAACTAAGGCAATTCTTATTGTCAACGTATATGTTTAGTTTTTTTACAAGAATTTATTACATAATTATAATTAAGATACCAAGTTATAGTTTAAAATTAAATGAAAACGTTTTTTTTTAAATAAAGGTATTACTATATAAATAAATATAAGAAATCAATAATGGGTGTGACCTCCATTATTATTGATACATTCTTGGAGGCGTCTGCTTATTGACGCTATCAAGGTATCAATATAATTAATATTAATCGTTTCCCATGCGGTATTAATGGCTGCAATTAGTGCATTACGGTTTACTGGTATAAAATTTGGCCCTTGTTGTCTTCGATTAACAGCAAGTATTCGAGCTCAAACATTTTCGATAATGTTAAAATCTGGGCTTTTTGCTGGCCAGGGTAACAGCTCCAAGTTATTTTCTTGTATCCAGTTGCGCACAACCTGCGAAGTATAGGGTCATCATATCCCGATAGTTAATTATCGAATGTTCCAAGAAAATATGTGTAAATAGTAAATGGAATCTACTAACTTAACGTTAAGTCGTTAATTATAGTTACATAACTCTCCTTTCATAAGATATAGTTCATATTAATATGCTTATTGTAAAGTTTCGTACACACCTGAACAACAAGCCGAGGAACAAACAGAACAACGAACCGAACGGCAATTTTTTAGTACCCGTCAAATTGACCGGCACTGGCAGTTCTAGGTAGGTTACAATGTTGGCGGTTTGAGTGTTAAAAAGTTAAAAACTGTATTATTTACATCAAAACAGAAAAAATCAGTTAATTTAAATTTACCGAAACGCAATACCTTTGGTTGTGGCGTTAAAAGTTATATGTAGAAAGATGCACGCCAGATGTTTTCTCTAACTCAGTATTCATAGAGTTAACCTTTTCCAATTGACTATGAACTACAGCTGCAGAAATAACTTTAGTTTTTCTGGCGTTCTGTAGCCAACAACCTGTGATATGGACTACTAGCCGTTGTTTTTAATCATTTTGAATCTGATATCCGGTTCAAACTACAAAAGAAAATGTATTTTAACGCCAAACTAGATGAATTGTTAATGAAAGAAATTGACATTGAAATGATCACATCAGATAAAGATAGACTATTACAGGCAATTAAAATAAAAAGTTACACAAATAAATAAACATACGTATAAATATATTAATAGCAATTCAAAATATCGTACTCTCTCTGTTATATTTTACACATACATATATATATATATATATATATATATACACATAATCAGTAGTTTTCAGCACATAGATAGCATTAGCTACCGAGCGAGACGGGTTCCTAACCTTCTTGAGAGACGAACTTAACCAGCTAGCTTGTAGTACAAACACAGAGCGTGTGGGTTCATATGTAAGAAGGAGTAGATAATTTAGAAGCGCCACCTTAACTTATAAAGTAATTCATCAAAATAGTCAAGGTTACTTTAATAACAACAGACACAAGAAGGAAATAAGACACCGTCAAGTACAAGTAAATTTTTCTAGCGTCATAAAGTTCTTTACCATTAAAATTATAATTACCTTGAGAGAAGTTACTTAAGCTATGATAACATACGTGTATCATTCATTAAGGCGTCCTTTGGAGCGTTTGACATTAATAGTTTCAAGTTATAATTAAGAAACTGTACCAGTACTGGTAATTGGATTGTTCGGATATACACTCTAAAATTAAAATAGCAGTAAAGCAAACGCACTGGCGGCGAATTAAGTCTGCGGCAAAGTGTCGAAGGAAAGCGCTTTTCGGAATTAAGACAAGACAAACAAACGTCGCTGGTTCCCGCTATCTTAAGAAACAGAATCTTACCTGGCATCTCCGAACACCATTGGTTTTGTTTCCTAATACTAATTCCTCTAGCCCCGCAATGGTCGAGATATTAACCCTTCCAATAACAACAGCATGTGGCAATAATGGTTCCATAAGACATCCCACAAATCATGGACGTAATCAAATTCTAACATACATAAAGGCGAGTAATCCCAGAAAGGACAAAGAAATTTACATTCCCCAACAGACGGATGGTTGTAACAATTTCAGATTAATCCATCACACTGAGTTATGTTTAAAATTTTCATTTCGCAGTTTCTTTTACACACAATCTATACTCGTTGCAAGTCAAACACAAAGAGAAAAAATGCAATCAAAAGGAATTGGATTTAGAAGTAGACCTTGCTCTATAACACTCGCAGCGAAAGTAGCCAGATCCGTAATAAGGGACGTAACACGTATTCAGGAAAATTTTAATAATCCTGAATTTTTATCGTAACAAGACTGACTTCGGCACATCTTTTCTTATTGCCTTAAACCACCTAAATCTGCGTTCATTTTTATTTTAAATTCAATGAAAACTTACCGAATTCTTTCGAAAATGTAAATGATCTGCGGTATACTCTTAATCACGCGACGGCGGCGGCTGCTTATATGACTCCTGACATCACACGTCAAAAATTTGTTTTAAGCGGGAAAATAATTTTTTTGAACTTCTAAGATTAATTTCTTGTAAACGGTCATCCAGACTTTTTTTTTAATTTTAATATTTTGGATGGATACCACAAACTTTAATTTATCAATTCTTGAATAAAATGTGTATTGCCCCAGGTAAAGAAAACGATTATGGAACATAATGGACGTTGAACATGCCTTTCACTTTCTAAATTCTTACAAATTTAAAACAACAAATTTATAAGTTCCAGCGCAAATATGTAACCGTTAATGTGTCAGTAGCCGCGGGAATTAACTTTTGATTATCCTTATTCTAATTGCAACTAACATTAGATAAAGATTCTACTAAAAGCTGTTTTTTAATGAGTGCTTAAATACAATAAATTGAGAACAAATCAACACCGACTAGTCAATATATTTTATTTTATTCGATTTATAGTACGACACCAACCCATACGAGGCCTAATCACAACGCTTAATTTTCACAAAGCTCAACTCAAGAATTGATCATAACTCCCAACTAGTGCATGTTGTCACAACTCCCAACTATTTTCACAACTCCCAACTACGTTGTTTTCATAACGCCTAAAAATAAAATATAAATTCGTTTCAAGAAGATGCTTTTGTTAGCTATTTTTGAATTTTTTGTAACATTATAGGTCTTGCTATAACTTTTGTTTGCATTATTCTATGGACCCGTAAGAAAAAAACTATTGTTAGGTTGCTCATCTTGATAGGTTGTAACTCGGGTCGCCAACGCGCATTGGGTACCAAAAAAATTCTTTTCAATCTTTATCAAAATTTTTAAAAATCGCAGTCCTTTAAGCGAATTATTAGTTTGAAAATTTTTAAAGAAACCCTGTAACTCTCGAAGGCGTTTTTTTAATTTTCTGGTAAAACTATTGATAACTACAAGTGGCTTTAATAGAATTTGAACTTTTTCGAATCAAAAACCGTAAAATGCAAAAACTAAAATTAAAAGCAAAATTTTTGTTTTTGCGTCTTATATGTCGCTTTTATTTAGAAAACTAAAAAAATTGACGGCGACGAGTAGCCGGTCCTTTTAGCCGCCTTACGGCGTTTTTTAATCAATGCTGAAACATTGCGTTTGTTATCGCCGAGTGTTCTTCCAAAAGTTTTTTTGAAAATATTTTGAAAACCTCCTACAACCTTGTCGTAAAAGGTACATTTTAAAGAGGAAAGTTTAGTGTATACATTTTATTTTGATAAGTTCTAAAACTTTCGAAATAATAAGCCCTTAAAATTAGGATCCCTAACGGCCTCGAACGTCAAAAAAATTTTTTGAAAATTACAATCCGTTATTTATTCTGGCATAAAACAATGAAATCTCATTGGGGTGTAATAAATTTAAAATTATTTTCGAATCGGAAGCCGTAAAATGCCAAAACCGAAACAAAAATCGAAATTTTTCTTTTTTTGCGTTTCGACCGTTTTTAATACTGTTTCATGTTGGAAATTAAAAAAAAATGAGATCGTCGGATAACCGCTACAACATTGCGTTCGTTATCGCCAGGTGTTTTACCAAACGTCAACGTCGTTCACTATGAGTGAAAAAAGCGCTGATAGTGTGTGTTAGACGGAGGCTGCATGTACTTAAAATATTATATGTAGAATCGCTGGATTAGTAGAGAAAGCTGATGTTTTTTGCCAAAATGGTGACCTAATCTCACTTCCCTAGATTTTTGTCTTTGGCGATGCACAAAGTCTTCAGCTTATGATATAAAAGTGAGCACAAAGGATGTGCTACTAGATCGAGCAAATCATCGTTCCATCGTAACAGGTTTATTTATAAGCGCACAAATAAGTGTATTAGAGTGGGTGGCGAAGTTTTTGAAAAATAATTAGTCGCTGAAGGAAATGAAAATTAGATTTGAACACGTGAGCTTACTTTGCTTATTTTAGCTTCTACAACATGTTTTTAAAATATTTTTTATCCCGAATCGCTCTGTATCTTATAAATTGCGTTGTAAACTATTACTTGTATAATAAAGTGCTTTCAAAAGTTTTTATCAAAATAAAAGAGATTTACAATTCACAACTTTAAAAATACTATATCTTAAAAAACTTTTATTACGTTAAAGCTCATTAAGATTAAGCTTTCAAATTACATTTAAAAATCACAATACTGTAAATGAAATCTAAGTTTTCTCAAAGTAAATTACCCAAACTTACTTCTCGGAACGAAAACTTTCGCGCAAACGACAATAACTCGAAAAAGACATTAAATCTTAAAACAGCTAAAATTAGAAAGTTTTTGTAGAAGCAAATATAACAAGATAAGCAGACGTTTTAATACTTTCAGTTCTCGGTTTTTAATTGTGACTTTTTACGCGCCTCGTAGTTCGTTTGTCTTCAATAGTAAGCTCGGTAGCTTAACCTGACTTTAACATAAAATTAGATTTTAGTCTTGTATAATCTAGTTTTATATCTTATTGCACAACTTAATTCTTAAAGTATTACCGTTTTATATCCCATCCAATTTTCTCAAACAACTACAGAAAGCTTCTCTTTACTTAGATTATATTTTTATTATTCTCGTTTGTATTGTTTGTTTTCTTTTCTCATTTAGTATTTAGACCTAAATCTCAAATTTTCTTCCAAAATTAACAAAGAAAAAAAATCAGAATTTGAAAATAGTTGATCAACATTATATTAATTTAATTCCATTAATTGAATCATAACCGAATCAAAGTTATGATTTACATTAATTTACATAATACTGAAAGATGCACTATCATAAATTATGGTGAAGGATTAATTAGACAAAGTTCTGGTATCAACTTCTAGGTAACTTGTTTAAGTTGTAATTTCATATGCGAGTCTTGAGGTTTATCTTAAGGGAAGATGTTTGATAACGTATTTGATGTGTACAAAATTAACCACTTAGTACACCTTACTATAAATTTGTTGTTGTGTTCTATTAGGACACGAAATTGCATATTAGTTTAGTTTTTATTTGTTGAATACGTTTCCACAAACTCAATAAAGTACCTACAGAACAAAAAGTTTGAACAAAGGAAAGGAACACCAATTGCAGCGTCTAATTTAACCAACAGAAAAACACCAAAACTGCATCAAAAACTTTACTCGGACACGTGCTAAGTTGTCATCATCAGCGATGCATAAAAAGGCATGTTGCAACTGCTAAATGAACAAACGAAAAACGCAGCTATCTCGAAGTAATATTTTGAATGAAAATTGTAAAATAACCGCAAAAAGCGAACTAAGGTTAACGACACATTTAAATACACTTCTATAAGAATACATTAAAAATTTTCCGCCAACAACAACGTGCTGACCTGGCCAAATTCAATTTTATGAATGTTTATTTGTTACATCAATTTTTACAATTTTTATAGTCGCCTAATTCTACATGACATAAAATACTTAAATAACCCCGTTGAAGCGGATTTCAACTTCACAGTTTAACCGACTTGGAAGCCTCAGTTCTTGAGAAGCTTCTGGATCAGCAAATTGTAATGGTTTACTATCTTCAAATTATTTTATTACTTATAAACTGATTACATAAAATTACACGACAATCACGGTTTCGATTAATAATAATCTGTAAGTATCGTTGTTTGATACACATATTATAGCAGAGTTCTTTTCACGCAGTTACTTAAAAAAAATAAAACTTTAGGTAACTTGAGATAAAAATCTGTACTTTTCAGAAATTATTACATTTAGGTAAATGATTAATGCGTGCTAGTTCATCAAAGAGTCGTCCAATACAGAAGACCTTAAATCACAATTTTCGATTTTCTTACATTAACAGAGACTTCTAAATAAAAGCTAAATGTAACAGAAATTTCAGTTTCTTATCTGCGCAATTTTGGTATTTTAAAAAATTATGAATTATTAACAATTAGCGCCTATAGAAATAAAAATTTTGAAACGTGTTTTACTTGGTTCGAAGTGGTCGAGATTTAATAATTTTTTAAAAAATTTTTGTTCTACTTTGAAATTGTGGTGAGTAGAAATAAAAACATTTAATAAAATATAATTAAATGTCCATTCATTCAACCTCATAGGATGAGTCAGTTGAAATCTCGCTTCTTCACTACACTATCCGGTATCTCTTGCTTACTCGTCAAAGACCAACTACGTAATATGTTGTTAGAGAAACTTTGGATAATAAGCAATTAAAATAGTTGCATCCGTTTAAGAGCTGTTTAATTGGTTACACACATAATAAAAGATCTATCAGCAGCAATACAGAATATCGTGCTTTCTCGTGAATATTCCACACATATAAATATCAATTAATTAGCGACACAGCAAATAGGTAGTAGACAAAACGGGTCCTTATCCTCCTTGAGCGACGAACTTATCCCGTTAGCTAAGCACACAGAGCGTGTGGATTCAAATGTAACAAAGAGTAAATTATTTATAAGCGCCACCTTGACTTATAACGTACTTCATTAAAGTTGTCAAGGTTACTTTGTTAACAATACGAAGAAATAGGATAAGAAACCGACGAGTACAAATAATTGTTTTGCGACAAAAAGTTCTTCAACATTACTTAACTAGAATCATATGCGTGTATCATTATTAAGGTGTCCTTTTGGAGAGTTAGACATTAATAGTTCCCAGTTATAGTTAAGAAATGGTTTGGTACTTGTAATTAAATTATTCGGATACACACGCTACAATTGAAATAGCTGAAAAGCACTGATGGCAATTTAAGTCGGTGGCATAGTATTAAAAAACCCCTTTCTGGTGTTAAGATGAGAAACCCCAACGTCGCTGGTTCCCGCTATCTTGCATGACACAATTCTAACTGGTACCTTCTATCAGAAGGCAACCCACAAATTCTGGACGTAATCACATCCCAACAAACATCAAACAAGGTAATCCCAGAGAATACAATCGGGCAAAGAAATTGTAATAATTAAAGAAATCCAATGCAACAAACTATTCTCCATGTGGTGAAATATAGGCCAGTAAGCTCACATGCAAACGTTCATTATAAACAACATCCCGCTTTATTTCTTATTACATATTCAATGTACTTTACATTCGCACACCAGGAGGATGGTTTAACAACTTTAGATTAATCCATCATTTGTGTTTAAAATTTTATTTCGTTGTTCTTTTTTGCAAACACGGCAGTCCTCGTTGCCAGTCAAACACAAAGAGAAAAAACGTGAAACAAGCGCAAATGGATTTAGACGTTGATCTTGTCCTATTAAACTCGTAGTAAAAGTAGACAGGACCGTAATAAGCAAAGTAACACGTATGCAGGAAAACAAAAGCTAGTAAACGTGAATTTTTATCGTAACATTGTTCATGTAATCAATGTAATTTTTAACTTTGATGCAAGTTTACTACCAAAATTTGTACTATCTATAGTTTTGCTATCCATCTTAACTTTTATATAATTTAAAACTAGAAAGAAATAGGCATTAGAACACAATTTTTGTGAATAAAGTTTGTACTTAAACATTTATCTGAAGACTAGTAGATCAAAGAAATAAGACAGTTCGGTTCACATAAATACCTGTACTGTTAACATTTTAATACGTCTTTTGGCCGATGTAATGTTTGCAAAATCAAAAATATTTAACAAACACACACACAGACACAACGTTCAACATTTTTCTAAACGTTTTTTAACTCATAAACCTCAACAAATATAACCAAAGTTAAATTAGGTCAGGAATTGTAATAAGCGACATAGTAGTAAACTAGTGAAAGTAATTGTGAAGCGTCGATTTGATTATGAACTAGTTTGTGAAGGAATTTAAGACTAAACCATTCTCTGCGTAACTTGAATATAAATTTTTGTAACAAAAGAGCTTAAGATAAACCTCTTATTGGGTAAGTATTATCCAATTTGTCTGTTAAATACTTTCAGAATTTTCTTTAAACAGATTTTTTGTTTTTATTTAATTTTTTTATTTTTAATACGTGATATTCGTATACAGGGCACCATATTAATGACACGTATTCAAGAATTGATCTAACCAGAGAAAAATACAATATTTTCAAAAAATGAATATTAATGAATAATTTAGCATTTCGAATGATAAATCCGAGCGTTTTATTACATTTATTACAAATTCGAGTAATGTGACCAGCAAAGGTGAATTTAGAATCAAAATTGACACCAAGATCCTTTTTTTAAGCAGCGTTCTAGTAATATTGACTAAATAGTGTAAGAAAAAGTTATGGGTTGAAATTTTCTGGTGTACAAAATTTATAATAATGCCCAAGGTTTGACTTATTTACAAGTTTTGAGGGTTACTATTTACACACGGTATTATTTATTTATTTTGGTTGAACTGTATATTCCGCAAGTCGCGTTCGGAAAAGCGGCGTTGTCACACCTTTTGCGGAATGGTAAATTTCGTGTTGAATTCTCGGGTGGTTGGTTTGTGGTGATTCTGCGGCTTGTACTATTGGATTACTGAAACAGTAAGTCTTTCACAACCACGTTTAAGTTTCTAGGTTAGAACTTTTTTCGGCGGACCTCACTTATTATAGGATAAACAACGGAGGTTACAATTACGGCTTACGGTTTTATAAACGACGGAAGTCCGTCTTAACGTGCACAGAATGACTGGTGGTCGTACCAGTACGGTGATGCCTGGTAGGCGAACAGTTTATGTGCAAGAAGCTATACCTTTGGTTTCGACGGTGGTTTTGTGGCGGTGGTGTTTCACAGAAGCCAGATTCTGCCGGCACGCCCACTACTAAGTGCTACCGACTGAATCAGCCACACTCGAGGGGTTCGGTGATGCAAAGTTGCTGGTTATAAATAGAACGGATTTAGAATGGACCAAATGCTATCAAATGAATCAGCCTCACTGTTTAGGGTTCGGTGCTAAGTAGATGCTGGTTATGCGGATTAATAACGGCGGTTTTTTTAGGTTGTTTTTAAGCGATTAGTACTGTTTTGCTACAACCCGTGCTAAATTCAATCAGCATTTGTAGTGGTTTTTGAGAAAGCGGAGTAGTACGGTTTTGCCGTGACCCGTGCCGAATTCAATCAACATTTAAAGTGATCTTTGAGAAAACGGTTTAGTACGGCGGATAGCTTGGCATTGCGCTCGCTTTTATATAAGAGACTTTATCTCTAGCGTGAGAGTGGGCAACGGTTGCATGGAGGTAATGTTAAGTAGAGCGACGTCTCTATTGTTATCTCGGCGGCAAATTTGAATTATATCATTGTCGGTTTCTTACAACTATAATATCAAGCGATAAAAGCTCAATATGTACTTTTTTTTATTATTTATAAATTTCCAAAAATATTTAAGATTATTTAGGAATAGACAAAGTAAAAAATATTCATTCAGTTCTTATTTGTTAATTATCTTTGTTTTCGGTTTATGTAATTTTAAAGTAAAAACTGAAAGCATGTTGAAGTATTAGAGCGTATTTTATTAAGGGGCCTCTTTTTCGATATATGCAATAGTTTCCCCAATATACCCATTTAAACAAAAACTGTCTTTAAAAAAATCATAAAAGCTTGACCATTTCAAAACGAGTAAAACACGTTTTAAAATTTTTATTCCCGTAAGCGCTAATGTATTGTTAATAATTCATTATTCAAAAAAACTGAAATGTCTATCACATCTAGGTTTTATTTAAAAGTTTTTGTTGATGTAAAAAAAGTCGAAAATTTTGAATTAAGTTTTCTCTACAGTACAACTTTTTAACAAACTAGACTCATAGAGAAACAGAAGCAATATCTGAAGTTTGCAGTTTTTATTTTTAACTTTCCACAAAAGTCGCGATAAAAGTTGTTATTAACTATACTCGATAAATTTTTGTCTTCCTTCTGGTTTTTAATTTTTGTTAATTTTGCCAGGGAGTTAACATCTCGGACCTTTTATTAAAGTGAAAGGTTTTTTGTAAAGAAAAAAATTACAACCAATTCTGGAGTTATGGCAACGTTGCGGGTGCTTCATCAGGTCACTGCCAGATGAGATTGCTATTTTTACAATTTTTATTCGAACATTTTTATTCAAACCAATAAAAGTTCAACATGTTTTCAGTCGTTTCATTTGATACACGTAGTTTGTGTTGAAACTTGAAATTGTAGTAACATCTACAAAATTTAATTTTCAACATCATCTGAGATACATTTGTCACGTTCGCAAATAACACTAAACACCTGTTACATGTACGTATTCTTGTCGTAAGAAAACATAGAATGGTGATTTGAAGCAATACAACAATGTATAGATAGAAAATTGTGTATCTAAAAAAAACAAAATTGTTTGCTATTTTAATCACAGAAAAAAATAGAAATTATTTCTTTATATTCTAATTTTGTTTTTTTATTATCTCTCATTTTCTTTATTTTTGTACTTTCTCACATAAAGAGTATATTGTGATCATGCTTTGTAAAAATAAATGGTATGGTTACTTTCACTAACTTTCTCGCATCTATACTTATTACAGATTCTAAATTAAATTATTGACGTGTATCAATTTTAATTGCAGAAAAAACAGGTAGCGCCATATTTTTGACGCGTACCAATTTTGTAGAAAATTCTTTAAGCTGATCTCGAGTAATCTAAATTAGCTTAATTGAGTTTAAATGTTGAAACTACTCAAAAAGTTTATGGTGTTTACAATAACTTTTTGTTCAAAAACATTTGTTTTTTTATAAAAATTAAATATTTTTGAAAAAATAACTTTACCTATTTTCTAAACATCAAAATCGTTGAAGCCATTTTTGAGAAAATAATTTTAAACCATGTAATCGGCAATTAAAACAAAACTTTACAATGGTTACATTATTTCTACAACAACAACTAACAAAACAACTTTTTTTTGAACTTGAACTATTTTTTGTATAAAGGGGAATTCGGAAGAACACCTAGGTGACGGCTTATTATTGATATAGCAAATTGTATAATACATCAATTACATAAATACATAAATTTATTAAATTTGTAGAAAACATATTGCGCTGATTGCATTTTTGTGCTGAATAAAATAATTTTATATTGAATATGAACAAGAGACTTTAATTATTATTATACTTTTAATTGTTATCATTTCAATTACATTATTCTAAAAACTTGGATTCTTATAATAATAATTACGTGTTTTATGATTTAACAAAATTTTAATTTTAGAAACATAATTGAACAAATTATTCTTACAAATACAAGGTGAGACAATTAAGTAATGAGACTGATTTTAATGCTGCGCTTGTGCTAAACCTGCGACCTTGAAATTTCCCTTTTCTTTCCCGGCATTCTTCTCCTTTTCGTTGATATATTCACCATCGCTTTAACTTGTTTAATTTGCAATTTGTAAAATAATTTGCAAATATACGGTTTCTATGGAATTAGACTTATTACTTAATTGTCACACCTTGTATGAACGTAATCGTAAATAACGTTTCGTGCAGAATTTACGCAATTAATAATTTGTTACAATTAATTAAATTTTAACACACAGATCTAAATGTCTAACTTAAACTAACCTTGTAAATTTATGTTTGATGTGTACGTGTAACCTTCAACGGCTTCTCGGCGGCGACCTTTTGAACCTGGACTGCTTCATCACATTTTTCTTACTTTTTGTTATTTTTTCCACTTTTCCTTTAGCTTTTATATTGTTTATACTTTTTCTTTACCAACAACTTTATTTATAACGCAGAACATTCTGTTTTAACTACCAGAGAGCATCCCTCACGTACTCACAAAAATCGATATATCTTCTTAAGATACAATAAACTTCTAATACAGAACGTTACACGACGATATTTCTGAAGACGCCAAATGTGAATTATTGAAAAAGATCTTGCTAACGGTCCTAAACATGTATTCGGTGATTACACTAATTGCGATGAATACTACTGTAAAGGGTCCAAAGAAGGAGATGTGAGTAAACGATGTTTTCATCGCAACTTGTATTTTAAGACATTTTTTTAGGAAAATTTTATTCTACAATTAGAATCGTCGTTTTTATTTGAAGAAATAATGAAAGTAAATAAACGTCTAGTATGGCATGCCTCTAGCCTACTTCATGACGTAGATACAAACGCTGCTGAAACGTTTAATTCAATTGTTGCTAAATTTGTAGGTGGCAAAAAAATTAGTTACTGTTTAAGGAATGCCTACGAACCACGATGTAAAGCGGCAGCAATATCCTATAATTCTAAAAGACGGTTTGTGTTGGCAATTAATAACATTTTAGGAATTGAACCTGGCTATTACACAAACCTACTTCAAGAACGGAAAAGGAATGTGGTTACCAAATCTAAACGTAAGTGCAACAAATCAAACAATGGTTCTTAATTTTATAAGTACTTTTATCATTTAGGAACAACAAGAAAACATTTTTCTGTCGATGAGGATTATGGCCTTGACGCAAATCCACAAGTTTTGACATGGATCCAACTTTATATGAAAGTTCTTCAAAACAGTTTATCGAAAATTTAAGCAAAGTCGATCGTGACCTACTCAAAACACAAACGAGGACGCAATCCAACTGCATCATTTGACATTCAGAAAGAAAAAAAGCGAGTTACAGCATCGAATTTTGGAAAAATTTGCAAATTACGTAAATCAACATCTACGGCAAAAACTGTTGAAATGTTTATTTATTTATTTATTTAACGGGCAAGCATACCCTAGATACAATAGATACAATATTAGAAATTAAAGTATTTCATAATACAACTCTACTTAATATTAATACTAAAAATTAAAATTAAAATCAGAGTCCGCAATAAAGAAACAAAGAGTGTGTTTAATTATTGCACTCAAAATAAAATACATTTACATTCTTAAAGGGAGATAAGTTTAAAAACCAAAAATTGAAAAACCAAAAACAAAAAATTGAAAATAAAGTACATAAGAACACGGCAATACATTTAATCTTTAATATTAGAACACAGAATAAACATAGTTACTCACGTTTTTTATAGTTTGCTAAGGTGAGAGAAAAACAAACATCTCCAGAAGCATTGGCTGAATTGAAAGATCGAGGAAAAAAACTATTGTATAGATAATTTCTTCTATAAAAGAATTTTGCAAAAAGATGTGTTGAGCGAGTACTGATATTTGGCACATGCAGTAATATCTTACTTAATAAATCAGGGCAATCAACATGTGAATTAAATATTTTGTATAGAAACACTAGATCTAAGTACGTTCTACGATCCTTTAAGTTTGACAAATTGAAGTTCTTGACAAGAGATGAAGATGTACTTGTTGGAAGATGTAGATCTAATTTATATGCTAGAACTCTTAGAAATTTCTTCTGAATATTTTCAATTCTATTAATATGACAAACATAATGTGGCGACCAAACGGGGAACAGTATTCTAATGAGGGGCGAATTAGAGTTGTAAATAAACATTTATACGAGAGATACGTTTTCTTTGAATAAAATAATCATGTAATATAGGAGCATGTATTCTATAGTAGGTAAGAATGTTACATTTTTTAATATTAAGTTCTATACAATTTTCAGTACACCAGTTCTCTGTGTAATTAATAAATAACTGAAAATTTTGAGAATCTGCAACTGAAGATATCTTGACAAATAACTTGATATCATCTGCAAAAAGTAAATGTCTAACAGAGGTTTGGAGTTTATTATTTAATGAATTTATGTTTAAAGAAAGGTCATTTATAAATATAAGAAAAAGGAATGGTCCTAATAGAGATCCTTGAGGTACTCCTGATGTGACATAAATAGGTTTGGAAAAATTGTACTGAACTATTGACAAATAACTTTTACACTAATCTAGCAATGCACCACAAATGCTATAACATTTAAGCTTAGATATAAGATGATTATGACTAACCTTATCAAAAGCTTTTGCAAAATCTAAATATAATGTATCTACTTGACCCAAATCATCAAAGGAATTTAAAATGTAATCTTGAAAAACTAGCAAATTGCTTAAAGTGCTTCTGCCTGAAGTAAAACCATGTTGATCAAAGCTAATTACCTGCTTAAATTGAGGTCTAATAACATCTAGCACTAAAGATTCAAACGTTTTAGCAATGGAAGATTGGATGGTGATGGGACGGTAATTTTTTATGTCACTCTTTGAACCAGATTTGTGAAGAGGAGAATACAACTAATTTTTAAATCATCAGGATAGACACCATATAATAAAAACTTATTGAATATTATATAAAAAGGAAAAGAGAGAGAAGTAGCACACTGTTTCAAAAACTTGGGTGGAAGACCATCCAGACATGGTCCTTTTTACATCTAAGGAAGAAAATTTTTTGTTATTGATTCAACAGATATTAAGATATTGCCAAGACACAAGTATTTGTCAAAGGATTAAAAACATTACTAACGTGATCTGCAAACAAATTAGCAGATTCAGATGGAGAATTTGCTTCATTTTCATTTAAGAACATTTTATCGGGAAAGTAGGATTTATCTTTGCGGTACGCATTTACATGATTCCAAAATGTTTGATATTACATATAATAGAATTTTCCACATTTTTTATATGTAATTTGTAGTCACGTCTTGATATTGAATTATATTTAGCTCTAAGAATCGAAAAATAGTTATAGTCATCGTCCGACAAGGATATTTTATATCTTAAATGTGCTAATTTTTTCTTAGTTTTTTAGCTCATTGCTGAACCAAACGGGATAATTGTGATGTATCTTGATAAATTTTATGGGAACAATTAAATCTAAGATATAATTTAAAATACTTATAAATAATTTATAAGCTTCATTAACACTAAAACTGCGTAAGATACACAAATTTGTAGAAGGTAAATAATAATTTAACAACCCATAGTCACAATTATCAAAGTCTCTTATCGCAATTAGTGAGTCAGAATTTTGATTTAGATGTAAGATACTATTATTATTGATTGCTGCTTTTAGTGATGGAAGGTAGTCTTCAGATTTATCGATGAAAAAATTAAATCCAACATATCTTGATTTACATTTGTAACTGTATTAATTTGAAAGAGACCGTTTGAAGTATATGAATCTAGAAGTACTTATGCAGCACCAGAAAGTTTATCAACCTCCATGGGACAACACCAATTTAATTTTGGAATATTGTAGTCACCAAATATAAAAATTTTCTGTACACATTTTTGGCACATAGTATAGTTTCAAGAGATGTACAGTGTTTTTCATATTTTTCGATGTTTGAAACATCCAAAAAGAATGTTGCCATGAGAAAAATTTACAGAGATAACCACTTGTTCGACTGATTTTTCTTGAAATATTATCTGGGTACTTTTTAAACTTTTATACACTATTATCACCTCCGCCACAAATTTTATTACTAGTATCTACACTTCTGTCACATCAATAAATTTTGTATTGTGGAAGTCCAAGTTCAGATATTTTGATGTGTTCATTTAAATTTGTCTCAGTTAATATAAGTATGTCATAATCAGAACAAGATACAGAAAGAGAAAGATTTTTAGTTTAGATTTTAACCAACGCACATTTTGATAATAAATAAGAAGAGGAGTTTGCCTGCTAGTTATTAGTTTTTTCTCAGAGGTACCATTTTGGAATACCATTTATATACTTTATAGTCAGATCTTTTCTCCAGCTGTATTTCTTTCGCTAAGCGTTTGTTTAAGTTTTCTTAAGAATTCTCTTTCCATTGGAGTTTTGTCTTTAGATACTGAAATGGCCATATTAATTGCTGAATTTCGCTTAGCAGTTGATACACAACGAAGTAAATCAAGACAATCAATTTCGTTTTTAAGTCTTATCTTTAAAGGTCTTGGCTTCAAGGAATCTGCAATTCTTCCAAGTCTAAATGATTTCAGGTTATCTGCTGAAATATGTGAAGCAACTTTATCAATAAGTTCTTTTACTGCCTTTTCATCATGATTTTTGGAATTGTCAGAAGATTCCTCCGGCAGACCATAAACAATTACATTTTTTTCTCTACGTCTCCGATCGTACATTTCTTCCATAACGGATTCAATTGTCGATGGGTTTTCACTATATCTAGACTTATTCTTAAGTTCTTCTACTTCTTTCTTTAATTATGACTGATTTCAAGTCCGCAATGATAGACATCAAATCTTGTGTCGATGTCCGTTTATCGAAACATTTCTCGCAAAAGAAAAAGACTCGCTTTTTTTCAGATAGAATAGTAGTTTTTTCAGACCGGCTAAGGTTTGTACAGTCAGCATGCATAGCATTTTTGCAATTTTCACAAATTATAGGCTTATCAGACACCTCAATATCATTTTCGCACATTGAACAAACATCAATATTTATGATTGGCATTTTCAAAATCAATAAAAATATGTTTTAGATAATTGCACGACGAAACAATAAATGTTATTAACGTTTTATTTGTGTTTAAATATTGGTATTCGCAAAAGAAGTACATAGTACATTTAAAGGAAACCATTATACAGCTTTTGGTTTACAAAATGAAGATACTGCAATCGAATTATTTAAAAAAAAATATTCCGTAACTGTGGAAAAGTTTGGTTTAATTATTGATGACTATTAACCATTTTTAGCTTGCTCTCCAGACGGTTTAATAGGATCAAATGCATTAATGGAAATAAAATCTTCAGAGAAAAGTGGAAACTTAGACCCAATCACAGCAGTTCTGGAAAACAAAATTGATTACTGTCTTGTCACTAATAATAAATTAACATAAAAGAAATCCCACATTATTATTATCAAATACAAGGTATGCTCCACATTACAAAAAGGGACATTTGTTACTTTGTAATATATACTAAGGGTGGAATACATGTAGACGAAATACATCGGTAGGTTGAATTTATAACTTTTATTATCTTAATAGTTACTTTCATTTATTTATTTTAGAAGTGATACCTGTTGGGCAGAGCGCATGGAAGATAAATTAAAAAAATTCTATATAAAAACCAAATAAAACTTTTTATGAACAAAGTCGTGACGCAAAATATAATTTAAGTAAAGTGAAAATTGACAACAATGAATAAGACCCGTGTTTACCACCACTAATGATAATCCTCTAAGGCCCGGTTTTTCAATCGCTGGTTAACTGTTAGTTTGTTGAAGACCAGAGGTTACAACAAAATAAGTGTATTTCAATTGTAGGTTATCTGATTGACTGCTGGTTAAGTGTTGGTTTGAGTTACCTTAGCTTTGCCTTGTGGTAAAGTAAAAGTAACATGATTACCATTGGAATGCAACTGTAACGTCAATGTCAAACACTTAAGTCAATTTTTTTACTTAAATTAGTATCTTGCACCATTGTAGTCTACAATACTGTGATTTTCTCTTGACTGTGATTTGAGTGTTTATTTTATTTATTTCAATGAATAACATGGAATTTTATAATGTGAACGCATTTAGTAGTGATGAGGAAGTAAGACGGCCAAAGACAATTAGGCATAGAACTGACCATTTTGAGGAATGGGATGAACAAGATTTTTTTAATCGTTTCCGTTTATCAAAAATTACTATGTAAAATATAGTAGGGGAAATTGAAGATACAATTTCATATCCGACCAGGAGGAATGACTGTTTATCACCTGAAAATCAGTTGCTGTTAGCATTAAGATTTTATGCCACAGGCTCCTTCCTTGTCACTGTTGGCGATTTTTCTGGAGTTCACAAATCTACAGCAAGTAAAACGGTCCGACGTGTCAGTCGAGCAATTGCTGCTCTCAGACCACGTTATGTAGCAATGCCTCAAAATGATGAAATCGAAACAGTGAGACAAAAATTTTTTAACATTGCGAGATTTCCTCGATGTATCGGAGCGATTGACTGCAGTCATGTGCGAATACAGTCACCTAGTGGGAATAATGCAGAAATATTTCGCAACAGAAAACAATTTTTTCATTGAATGTCCAAACAATTGCAGATCCTGATTTAAAAATTCGAGACATTGTAACACGATGGCCAGGGTCATCTCATGACTCACACATATTTAGAAATTCCGTCATATGTATGAATTTTGAAAATGGAGGTTTTGGCGGAAATGTTCTTGTGGGAGATAGTGGATATCCTATTAAACCTTATTTGATGACCCCTTTGAGAAATACACACCATGAAGCAGAGTATTTATACAATGAATCACAAATTCGAACACGAAACGTTGTAGAGCGTTCATATGGAGCCTGGAAACGTCGATTTCCTGCGTTGGCTTTAGGTTTGAGGCTTCATTTGGATACAGTCCAAGCTCTGATCACAGCAACTGCTTTATTACACAACATCGCTTGTGATGAGAATAAAGAAGTACCAGCAGTGAATGTCGAACAAGAAGCTGCCATCGAAGTAGTAAATAATGTTGGACATAACATACACAATGTGAACCCTGTTGAACAATACAATGCTGTACGAACCAATCTAATAAATAATTATTTTGCTAGGTTAAGAAATGCATAAAATATACAATTAATTTCATGTTGGTTTTCTATTTACAATAAAAAAAAAGATTACAACATATTTACAGATTATTTGAAAGTTGCCTTTCTCGTAGTCTTTTTTAAATCTTCATTTTCAATTTGTTTTCTTAATAAAATCATTCGGAGGTTATGCTCCTCCAAAATTTTTCTTTTGAAGATTTACAAATTGTAACTTACTTTGAATTAATTCGTGATTATTGTTAATGTATCTTTTGTTAATTTTTGTTTATTTTGTAATATGCGGGTCCGCAACTTTTGCTGGTGTTTTCTTCAAGTCGGTTGAAGAATACTCTTCCCAACTTTGTGTATCTTTATTAATGCCTGGCAGTGAAATGGGACTGGATGGTGATGGGGGGTCTGATCTCGATGACCCTGGTTGTGATGGGCCTGGGTGCGGGGTTTGTCTACAGAAATCGCTTACAAAAGTAATTGGAATATCTACAAATATAATTCGATTGTTAATTTTTTGTTTATTTTGTAATATGCGGGTCCGCAACTTTTTTGCTGGTGTTTTCTTCAAGTCGGTTGAAGAATACTCTTCCCAACTTTGTGTATCTTTATTAATGCCTGGCAGTGAAATGGGACTGGATGGTGATGGGGGTCTGATCTCGATGACCCTGGTTGTGATGGGCCTGGGTGCGGGGTTTGTCTACAGAAATCGCTTACAAAAGTAATTGGAATATCTACAAATATAATTCGATTTATTTTTAATATCAGTTATTGTCATAAATGTACTCACTTTCAATGTCGATCATCTTCAATTCATTTCCATTTGGTGGTCCTGTAAAATCGAATACACACGTTCATATAATGTACAATAAGCAGTGCATCAAACTCACCTTTAACAATCATATCGCTATCATAAGCATTTTCCAGGCCTGTGATTTGTTCATTTAAAATGCCTTTTATTGTTTCATCTATGTCGGTAATATGGAAGGATTCTCCTTCACCTCCACCTGTTTTTTTCACAGATTGTTTTTCTAATGAAAATTTCTTTTTCGTTTGCTTCTTTAAATTTAAATATTTTTCTTTTAAATTCTTAACTGGTCGAAAACTTCCGTTCGATGCGTTGAATTCTCTTTGTATTTGAAGCCAACATTGTTCTTTCTGCTTCCACGTTAAAGCACCACTTTTCTTACATTCAACAATATTTTTATATTTTTCGACTAAACCAACTAAAAGTTGTTGTTCCTCGTGTGAAAAATTGAGGATCGTTTCTTATCCATCGCGAAAAATACCGCCAAATTAACGGCCAGTAGGTCAAAGTCTCCGAATTAGGTCAAATGATCGACACGCAGTATAACCAATAGTACAACACAAAACACTAACCACAGGTTTCGTTACCATAGCTTTTAAATTGATTGAAATACATTGCCGGAAATTTACCGAAATTTAACCATGGGTTGCAGGTTAACCCTTAGTTGGTAACACGACTGCAAGACACTTACTAGTAACATCCGTCCCTCGGTCGGTATATCGACTGGGAGACGGTTGTCACTCATAAGCGTCATAACAAGGAGTGAGAAAGTGAAGGTCGTATAGAAATACGAATAATAAATAGCAAAAATACAACATACAAATTTATTATCAAAAAATTTTTGGAATACAAATTAATGAAGTCTTATATAGCCAATATAACACAACACAAAAGCAGAATCTACAAGCGCTACAAATATATGGATTGATCGACATAAAGTCAAACAGTAATAAAAGAAATATAGTTTTCAATTAACTTAAAAATATAATAATAAAAACAAATTAGGAAAATATAATAACATTGTCACAAAACCTCACCGTAACAAAAAAGAACAGTATTTCTCAAAATGGTAGATAAATTACTTATAAGTCATTGCAACAGGAATTGCACATTTTTTTTGAACATTCCAAACATGTTGGATTATCGCATTGAACACATTTATAGGCAGTCATTCTTTTTAATTTTGGAGGACAATACCTGCAGGTTTTTCGTTTTTCTAATTTATCGTTTCGAGTATTCTTATTTTCCTTATTGTCTATATTCAGGACTTGACAAATTATTATTTTCAAATTTACTGGCAAGTTAGGGATAGCAAGTCGTCTCTCCACGTGTTCTCTTACTAAACTTGTAGCCAAATTATATATGTAATCATAATTTGTTTCGTTTTTATTTCTGTAAAACGTCTGGTATATGATTCGAGAATTTGCACAACTTACAGCTATCATATTATAATATACAGCCAGCGGCCATCTTCTGGTTCTCCTGTTTGGTGAGTAATTTGCAATTATTTGGTCAAGCGTATCTATACCAGATTTAGTGGAATTATAAAAACTGATTATTTCTGGCTTGTTATTCGTGGTATCCCTGTAATTTGAATGATGCATAGATGAGACGAGCAACACTACTCTGTATTTCTTAGGAATAAAGGACAAGAGAGTGTAATCTTTAGTAAATCCATAGATCACTGAATCGACAGGTCTCCGCTTATTTAAAAATTCCGAAGGGATTTCTCGTTTGTTTTTTTAACGTTCCAACGTAGGTTAGGCCTCTTCTCTTTAGTTCTTCCAGAAGTTCAAGAGAAGAAAACCAGTTGTCACCGGTAATATTTCTGTTGGAACGAGAAATTGGTTTTGTCAGGCGGAGAACCGCTTGAGTCGGTTTGCTAAGTTTTTGTCCTCGACTGAGAGAGTAGTGCCATCACTATCTTTGCCAGTATAGATGTAAGCATTGTATAGATACGAATTATGGGCGTCTGTTAGGCACATAATTTTAATGCCATACTTCGCTGGTTTTTTGGGCATGTACATCCGAAAAGGACATCTACCTCTAAATCCGAGCAGCATCTCATCCACGCAAGCATAATTTCCAATTGCATAATTAGACTGACAATTAAAAATAAATCTCTCGAATATCTCCGATATTGCTGCTGCAGGATTATTTGCTTTTCTAATGTCCCTCGATTCAGCATTATCAAAACGTAGGGCTAAAGGAGCGTTTGGCAGCGCTTCAACGGCATAATAGCTCGAAATATAGGGCGCCCAGCAGGACCAGTGGAAAATAATGAAGACAGATTCTCTCTGCCGGATTTAAGAATAGAGCATAACATTAGCAAGCCTATAAGAGCTTCTATTTCTTGTAAGTCTGTATCTTTGTAGTTTGGCGATTGTTGTTCTTTGAGTTTTAATCTGAGTGCCTGTAATTTTTTGTTTGTGTAAATTACTACATCCGATATAATCGTGTTGTTGAACAACAGTTTCCATATTTCTTTCGAGGTGGGCGCATTTTTTAGATGTTTTGCTGCTCCTTGCAATGCAGGCACCTTCATTCTCATAATGTTATGCTTTCCTGTTCTTGAGCTACTAGGTTCAAAACTATTCCATCTAAAGCATCTGTTTTTTCCATAATAACACAACGGTATATCTTCGTCTGACATCGTTTCTTTACCGGAGTTTATCTGTTCTACGGTACTTATTTCCCTTTCTTGTGATTCCTTTGGTTGTAGATCTTTTTCGTTATCGCTGTTTTTAGTTTTTTCGTTACTTTTTCAGGAAGATGTTCAATTTCTGCGATATTATTCCGAGTAATATGTTCCGTTTCTTCATTTAGCAAAACATCCGGGTTATCGTCATAGTCGGAAAAATAAGTACCTTCTTCAATTTCTAGATGGTCGTCGTCTATCAAGGAATCGTCTGAATTGTTTTCTTCATCGCTAACGTCGTCTTCTTGAGGTTGAGGTACAAGAGAAATTATTTTGAGCGTTCTTTTGAATACATTTTCTGTCTGTAACATATAAGTGCGAAAATTTAGTATTGAAGAAATTTATATATTTTTAAATTTGATACGAACCTGTTGCTAACAAACGATTGTACACTAGAGATTATAAAATCAATAGTAATAGTTTTTTATAAAATCATACTCTGAGTCGAGACTGCGTAGTAACACTAACAGTAATATCCGACTTTGAGACGGGGTTATACATTACACTACTGGTAACACCCGCTTCACAGACGTTAGATACTCATTCAGTAAACGCACATCACATCACAAGACTACCCAGTTGTGTACTATCCCTTAACTAGAGAATACTGCAACGGGAACGTTAACGAAATTCCTCGAGTCGATTCGGCTTCCTTATACATTTCTTTATCCGCCTATTAGTCGGATGTTACCAACAAAGGGTTAACTTTACCTTCAGGTTAACCAGCGATTGAAAAACCGGGCCTAAGTATACAGTCACTTTCGCATCAACCTGCAAACAACGCTCGGGGCTAGTTAAAACATTACTAAATTTGTACCAAAAAATCAATTTAAAAAAATTATTTTTTCGTATTACAGCATCATTTTAAAAGATGAAAATATTTGCAAAATGAAAAACTATTTTTGAAATGCTTATACACTGCCGGGGACATTTTTTTAAAACTTAATTTATATACTTTACACGCAATTTTAGTAAAACAGCAATCATTCGATTATGTCACAATTTATCAAAAATACAAATGCTCCGGGCCGTTTGGACTATCAAACTTTTCTGCTAATAATTTAGTGAGTTTTCTTAAGTCCTTAGATTTTTTATGCAAAGTTATTTTGAACGGAGTAAAACACCTATCATTATACGGAACCATATTACTAGTATGAAAAAGATTTAACAAGAAAATACGAAAATTACACACAAAACGTTCGTCACGCGTCCGTTTGACTACGAAGTTGACAAGCCACTAAGTAAAATAACGGCCAAATTTAAAAATAGGGCATAGATGGCGCTACAGAATATGAAATTACTTAAAATTGCTTGCAGTAACTAACGCCAAGCGCTAGGATACCTTGGCATTTTTTTATAAGAAAAAAATTTGTTTACTACTTTAAATATTTAATTAAAAGGCTTTAACAATTAAGTATTTATTGCACTACTTGTTTAATTGAGTAATAAGTTCAAAAAACTAGGTATTTCAATTCAAAGCGACGCGTACTAACCTAAACTCAAAACTTTACGGTCCTGTAACTCGGTAATTAAAATGTTCAGCGCAAAAATATTCCGTATCGTTGTCGACACCACATATCGGTATAACATAATCAAACATTACTCAAATCGGAAACGTCGAGTTTTTTTAGTGGCTGGTTTGACGTGAAATGTCCCACTATTCAAAGAGGCAATTGCGATTGTTTCGGCATTTAAAGCCATTCGGCTTCTTTTATAGCCTTTTTCCATTCTTCATCAGTTTCAAGTAATCCTAATGCTATTGCAGCTTCTTTAAAAATTTCATGAATCACACCGGCTATTGACAGCAAATATTCATTTAATGTACCCCTCTCACGTGCAAAAAAAGAAGATGAAGAAAAACAAACATCTTCTCCTCCTTGTCGTATCTTCCGTCGGACCGCTTTCTTATATAAAAATAAAAACATTCCACAGGTAAGAAGCTGATTAGCTCAGTAGTCAGAGCGTGGTGCTAATAACGCAAAGGTAGTGGGTTTGACCTCTTCCCCCCCACGTGCCAAATATTTTTTTTATATAGGAATTGTGGCTAAAAAATAAACAGAGTGATCAGCTGACCGGCTTCACTGGAAAGTTAATTGATTTTTGTGAATAAAAAACATATTAATTAAATCTCAAAACATGTATTTTTTTGTATTTAATGATAATTATTAAGACCTACTATAATGTCAACGTTTTTTCGAGAAATTGTTTGTATACATATTACAATAATAACAATTTGTAATGGACAACTAAATATCAATTATTTACCAAAAGCAAAACTTTTGTTGAAAATAATATCAAACACATTAAGCTCCAGCGTACATTTACGTACACGTACTCTGGACGCAATAAATAGTGAACAACCACTATCTGTTGTCGCCATTAACTTGTATGGACACAGATTAGCTTTTACCGACACCATGTGTAATTGCATCTAAAATTACACCAAAGTAAACAAGTAAAGTACGCTTGTAAATTAATACATCCGACTAAAAAAACAACGCCAGCAATTAAGATGGTCGGCGTAAAACTATATCTCTTGCATTAGGTAACACAAAAAAATTATTGATTAGAAGCGATAAATTTGACTTGTTGCCAATTGCATTACTGAACACAAATTACTTGTAACGACAATGTATTCGTTCTAATTAACCATACTGCATGAGCGATTTTTAGTACTTTATCATGACAATGTGAAAAGTTTTTATAAAAGTAGAAACTACAAAACTATTTGTAGGGTGTAGACTACATATTTTTTTAAATCAAAATGACAAAGTTTTAGTTTTATACGTAACCAACTCTTTCAACCGTTTCATTTTATGTTTTACTTGACGTATTTAGTTCGTAGTAATAAATTCTATGTATAAGAATTATACACTTTGTAAGTAGTGCTTAACTAGAAGCGTACGTTTCATGTAGCAGTTTTATACACAAAGCTTACATTACCAACTTACTGCTTTATGGTGGCTTATTGTTCGTGACAGACAACTAAGTTGTTACACACATGAAGAATTATGTGTGTGGGACTTGAACATTATTGTAAAATGACAGGATATGTAATTGTACATTGTAATGATGTATATTCTTTCTTTATAGTTATCGATTCTTACTAATGTCGTATTCGTTAATTACTCTGTTTAGAAAAATCTATACAGCTTTCAAAGTTTTAAGTAAAAACAATTCCGTACTAGTATTAGTTGTTGTTTTGCTGAGTTGCATCAAAGGTCTATAAAGCGGACTTTGTTATAAATAGTTAAAAGTTAGAGCTAGACATTTGCATATCTATTCTAAACTATTCTACTATATTAGCATTGTAACGATATAAGAATTAGGTCTTTATTCCGTATATGTATATTAAGTGTTGTTACGGTTTTTTCTTGCAAAATTACAAATATATCAGCTTTCTACTTTTTTGTTTACTCCAGACCCCAATAAGTGGCGGCTTTTTTGCCATTTTGAATTTCAAATGACCTTGTTGCTTTATTTTTGCTCCGTCGTTTGAAAACCTAGAGATATTTTAATCCGACATTTTCTCTTGCATCGGCGATAATCGAACATTTATTTTAGATTGCCGTGATTTATGGGTTTGTTCAATGAAATTATGTATGCAGATTGACGAATATTTTCTCATTTCTTCACGGCTACCGTAAGTTAACATTCTTCATCCTTGTGACAACGTGGTTACCAACATTTTTTTTTCTACTTCTTGTTTTAGACGTATTTGTGAGTTTACAAACACGTATATTTGAGCGTTACTACCCCGTATCTTTGGGCTTACTTGCAACTAATCTTGGGCGCTGCATTAACGTATTTTAGGTGTGTACTGCAGTTATTTCCAAAACGCCGCATTGGGTCGTCAACTGCTGCTGCTGGTTTTAAAGGTACCGTACCTAGTTATAAATTTTTGTGCAACGTAAATTGAATGTTCGTGTTCTTTTTTGTAAATAAATCAAAAAGGATAAGTAGTTGTATTCAAAAGATTTAGGACTTGAACATTACACAATAGCAACGTTATTTAATTCGCATTTTGTCCCAGAACATAAGTATTTATAGTTTAAAATATAACAAGTGTAATTTGGTTGTGAATATGCCTCGTAGTAAATGTATTACAAAAAAACGCACAAAAGCAGCAAAAGCCAGAAAAATGTTCACAAGCAAAATGTTACGCTCCATTGTCTTTGATCGATCAGATCAGCTCACTTTATTTGATTTTGACTATGTATTAGGTACCTTCAATAGGACTTTTTGAATTTGTGTAAATATCTTAACTTTATCAAAAATTCTGAGTTTGTCGTAGCATTGAGATTACTGATCTCATGCTTACACCATACTACAGGATAATCTTTCTCGATGGAACATTAGACATTATGGCAAAACCTGTGAGAATAAAAAACTGAAAATTTATGATTAGGGGTTTCCGGTATTGATCTACCAAATGAAAATAAGTATAACTTTCTGCAACTTCCGGTTATACGGGATAATTTCGTCAACTATCATTTTCATGTTTTATAGAAGGCAAAAGAAAATCGACGGTAAATTTGGGAAATAAAAATTGTTAGTAACTCTTTTTTTTAAATAGCAACCCCCTTTATTTCTCATCTTGTAGAATTCTATAGTCAATTTAGAAAAAATATTCCCTATACCCAAGTTCAACGCTTTTGAGATTTTTTGGGATACATAATTATTAAGTTTAATAATTTATGTTCACTATTTTTTGTTTATTATAGCGTTACAAAAACAAATGAGGGTAAGGTTTCAAATTCTATATTTTATTTATGTCTAACGTTGTAACAATGCGTTTTTATTTTTAAATAACGTACCGTCACTAAATTAATTTGATTAATTGATTGTTATTATAAGACCGATTTTGTTGTGTTTTTAACTGTTTATTTATTTTGTATATTTTTAATTGTAAACCCAAAGCGTTAGATAGCGGGCGACCCGTTGTACAAAATCCAATAACACCATGCTTAAACTTTCGTACGCACACAGTCCCCTTTCGTAAGCTAGTTGCCCCACTTAAGTTATGCCTTATATCAGCATAAGCTCTTTCGTTAAAGAGTTTAGTTGCGGTCCGGATACCTGATCCGCCTGGTTCTGCGGCTAATACTGAGTAAGTTTGCTTCTCTAATTTGACCGCTACAGATACCGATTTGGATATTTCCACCCGACCCGCGCGATGCAGAAATACCGTATTATGTTTCCTTGATTTTCCACTTCTCCCCTCCGTGTGTTGTATTTGGGGTAACGCATTTTCGCGCCTTGAGTACACTACTAAAACAGTTGTCCAAGTTGGCATAGCGCATTTTCGTGTGTCAACTTGGCCATTCCTTTTAATTTTTTTTGGTCGTGTGTTGTGTTTGGGGTGACGCATTTTAGCGCCTTAAATATACCACTCAAACCGTTGCCCGGGTTGACATTTCGATTGTCGCCTCGGTCACTCTACATCACTTAACAGACCGCTGTTCTGCTTATATACCGTTACCCGCATTCCTAAATTAACCGAAACCCTCACCCCTATAACCGTCAAATCCGCTGACTGCTTATGAGTTGCATGTTTTGTGCTATACTTTAATACATACTGTTTCTCTGCGAAACTATAACAACTTGTTTCGTGCTAAATAAAGAAGTTTTGAGTTTTATTGTATTTCCTGATTTCTCTAAACTGCTTCTCTTTAGACAATCAGAACCCTGAAATTTTTAACTTCCATTGTAGCTGCCCGACGAGCAAACGGAGAGTAAACTTTGTCATCAAATCTGGCGCCCGAGATCCGTTCGCTTTTGATATTTACAGAAACTAACCGAATAGCGCACTTCAGTTAAAAATTTAAAAAAGGACAAAAGAGTCTACCCTAGTCCTTTCTCTTTTTGTCAAGACAGCCAACATACATATGGGTATTTAGTAAAAATTTCCAACACAATAACTAAAAAGACTGTTTTAGGAAACGGATAAATAACGAGAATAGCAACAATAATGAATAAATAACACGAATAAAACGATCCAACCAAACATCAACAATCAACCAGCAATCAACAATTTGTAATTGGTAACACTGCAGCAAACTGCAGGGATTTTTTGTACTAAATTTAGGGTATTTTCAATGTTTCTAAAAGCATGTTTCCGTACTGGTAAAGAAAGAGAGCATTAGAGTAGACTCTTTTGTCCTTTTTAAATTTTTAACTGAAGTGCGCTATTGGGAAGCAAGCGTCGCAACCTAACCACTCGTTACATTTACTTAGTTTGCACGGCACTCTATGATGAATCTAATGGCAAAAGTTATTTCCTTAGATGATGATCAATAAATCCCAAAACCGTAAAAGTTGAGTAGAGATGATAGGAAGCACTCGCTCCAGCCCCCCCTCCTGCAGTTTACAGTCTCCAACCCTACTTCTACCACAGAAAAAAATGTATGTTTCTGTGCTTTTACTACGTTAGTCATTGCGGTGTAGCGGTGGCCAATGCATGAATGACACATATATTTAAATAAAAAATAGGGTGTCTCGTTTAAAATAACTAAGCTAATGTCCACTTCTGGTATAACCGCATGTTGTTCAATGATGATTATACTTTTTATTTAAAAAACACATTTTTTTAAATAAACCTACAAATTTGCAAAACATCAAATTCATTTAATTTAGGTATTTATAGATCTCCTAGTAGAGACATAAATCAATTTATTGAAAGTATTGAGGAATCGACGGCACAAAAAACAGATAACGATATTGATATGATAATTGGTGATATAAACATAGACCTGTTAGACAAAGATAATGACCACACTGACTTATATATGACTAATTTCATAACAAATGGCTATCAACAATGTGTAGACTTACCAACCAGAGTTATACATGGAAGCAAAACAATTATTTTTGAAACTTATATAACTGACCATTACGCTCAACTGATAGGTATAAATTGGAAATCAAAATTAACACAAAAATTATAAAAATAAAGACTATATAAAACAAATAATAATTAAAAAAATTGACCGAACTTTTTGAACTAGACAATAATTGGAATAACAGATTTAATTATTGTAATAATGTAGATAACTACATCAATTTACTTACTAAAGAAATAACTGAAAATGTTAAAAAGCAACAAATACAATTATTGTAAAACCAAAATTTAGACCAATTAGGCTATGGATTACCCTAAATATAGTTATGTGTATTAGAAAAAGAGACAATATTGGACATAAACTCAAAAATCAACCATTTAATGAAAAATTACTCGTTTATTATAAAAATTACAGAAATACATTAACAAAAAATTATTAGACTGACAAAAATTAAATATTATAAAAATAAAATTAAACAAGCAAAATTTAACAATAAAAAATTTTGGACAATTATCAACGATCTCTCATACAAAAACAAAAAAATAACTATTGCACTGAATTAAAAATAGATGGACAGTTAATTACAACTTCTACTGAAACAGACACAAAAAAGATAGCTAAAGAATTTAACAAATACTTTATATATGTAGGAAAAACTATAGAGGAACCATTCGTATGACAACGGAAAATCAACAGTTAACTTAAAAATACAACTCCATTAACATTTGATAAAATAACTGAAAAAGAAATTGCAAAGGTAATTAACGATTTCAATAGTAAATCTTCTCCGGGAGAAGATGGACTTACATCTATAACATTAAAATCAATAACGGACTATTTAAAGACCCCACTAACAAAAGTTCTAAATAAATGCATACAAACAGGCCAATATCCAGAAAATTAAAAAAAACCACGGTTGTACCCGTATACAAATCAGGCGATAGTGCAATTATGACCAATTATCGACCTATATCTGTATTGAATGTTTTTGCAAAAATATTTGAAAATGTATAAAAAAAGATTAACATTATTTCTGGAAGATAATAAAATTATACCAATTAATCAATTTGGATTTAAAATAAGAAAAGGAACTAACCACGCTTTTGACAAAATTACTACCATCATAAGCAAAAATTTAAATAAAAACCTAAAGATTATTGGAATTTTCCTAGATTTGGCTAAGGCATTTGATACAGTTACTCATAAAATATTAATCAATATTTTAAAAGATGTTGGTATCCGTAATAAAGAATTATTATTTTTTGAAAATTATTTAAAACATCGTCATCAAAGGGAAAAATATAAAAATACTAGGTGATTGGGAGGAATGTACAGATTTTTGTCTACCACAAGGAACTGTTCTGTCTCCTGTCTTATATACTGTGTACGTTGCATCTCTTTTAAACTGAAAGATAAACAAACTGAAATAATACGATTTGCAGATGATACAGCAGTACTTATTACAGAGACAGAATGGACATCATGCTTAATAAAAGCTGAAGAAAAATGAAAGAAATCTCATTTTAGTTAGCTAAACATTCACTAAAACTAAATATAAACAAAACATCAATTATCCCTTTCTCACTTACAATAAGTGGTCTCCCGATTAACAACAAAATTACTTTACAAAAAAATTAAAGGATGAACAAACAATACAGATACTTACAACAACTAGCACATCTACAAAATATTTAGGAATATTAATTGACTCACATCTAAGATGAAAAGAACATTTATTAAACTTGAATAACAAATTGAAAAGACTAATATACATATTTTATAACCTTAAGCAAATACTAAATTTCGAAGACTTAATAATCGTTTATAAGACACTTTTTCAACCAGTACTAGATTACGGTATAATAGTCTCGGGTGGAATATTTTTTTCATACTAAAAAATTCAAATTACACAAATAAATGTACTAAAATTAATTTTAGGAGTACAGAGAAAATATCCTTCAATTGAAATTTTTAAACTTACTAATACACTAGACCTTCATAAATTATTCAAACTTAGAGTCCTTTCATACTTCATCAAAACATATAAACTAGAACCTATCCACCATAAAATAAATACGAGATAAGCCACATATAGAATTACAAAGAAGCTCAACAACACTCCGACAAAAACAACTTTAGTACATTGCACCAAGACTATTTAATAACCTTCCTTTTGACTTAAAAGAACTATCAACGATACCTAAATTATTTATAAGAAAACTTAAATTATATTTACTAACTGATACAACCAACAGATTAACATAGACTAAATCTTTATAACAAACAACAAAAAAAAAATAGATATAGTCTGAATAAAATTACGTTAAGATTAGTTTATTATTAGTATTTATCAATTAATGTATTTTTCTTCAAGCGTGCTAAAATATGAATTTTACTATACCGCATTGAATATATAGAACGACTACATTATTTTACGGCGTACAATAATATTATTATTTTACGCTCAATTAGTAACTTAGTTTGCCGGTAGAGGTATTAGCACTTTTAAGCAGAAACGCCATTTAAAATTTAAACTTTTAAAATGTCGCAAATTGAAGGAACTCCACCTAAAATAAAACAAATCGCCGATGCCTTAGTTGAAAATTTGATCCCCAACAAATCGCGCAAAATATATGATTTTGCTTACAATAAATTTTTGAAATGGGCGCAAGAAAATAATATAATCAATTACACAGAAAATGTTATGTTAGCGTATTTTTCCCATTTGGCGGAAACTATGAAAAGTTCGTCATTATGGGCACAATATTCCATGCTAAAGTGCCAATTAAATATTAAACATGACATAAACTTAAAAATTACGCAAAATTAATTTCCTTCTTGAAGCGCCAAGCTGATGGGTATCAACCAAAAAGCAAAAGTTTTCTCAAAAGAAGATTTTAATAACTTTTTACAAAATGCGCCAAACAATGAATATTTGGCCATGAAGGTAATTTCAAATTAAACTTTTTCAATCGCTAAAGTAGATACTATTTTCTTAGATCGTATTAATATTCGGAGTTAGTGGGGCATGTCGTTGCGACGAACTAGTCAATTTAAGAATACAGGATATCGAAGACCTGGAACGTATAATACTAGTAAAAATTCCTAATACTAAAACGAATAAGTCACGGACATTTACCATAGTTGGAGATTTTTATTTAAATTTATGTAGACAATATATGACACTTCGACCTAATGACATCAACATAACAAGATTCTTTTAAAGTACCAAAATGGTAGATGCCACCGTGTCGTTATAGGGATACATAAAATTTCAGGTATACCAAAACAAGTGGCAACTTTTTTAAAACTACCTAATCCAGAGGAATACACTGGTCATACACTGCGACGAACCTCAGCTACATTGTTAGTTGACAATGGTGGAGACATTACCACTCTAAAAAGACACGATGGATGGAAATCTAACAATGTAGCTGAGGGATACATCGAAGACTCCCTTTCAAACAAACGTGAAATTGCCAATAGAATATTAGGGTGCGATGAAGGTAACACATCTACCGTAACATCAGGTGATCTTAACAGGCCTAGTACTTCCACCGCAACATCGAGCATATCCCAGTCAAGTGAATATGAAATCCATCACAACTATAATGACGTCAATGTCAGTTCTAAAACAGCAAGTAGTGGATTAAATATTATTAACTCGACATTACAAAATTGTACCTTTAATATTACTATAAATAAGAAATAGGTATTTATTCCACTATATAGTTACTACAAAAGAATGTTTGTTTTAAGTTTTCATCTGAAATAAGAGTTAATTATTATTATTGTTGTATTGTTAAATAATTATAGCTTTCTTTCTTACTTTACAAATTAATACAAAAATTTTCCTTTTTACAAACCGTGTTAATACACACAACAAAAATAATGTTGTTTGACAGTCATGTTTGACAGTTGTAAAGTTGAGTTAACGCTGTTGCCTATTCATTCTAAAACCACCTCAATTACTTCAAGAATTTAGTTTTTTACGCTTGAAGAAAAATAGTAATGCTACACGGAGTCGAACGCCTTTTGTGTTTCGCAAAGTATTTTGCGGCCTCAGCTGCGCTTCGGCCGCAATACCTTCGCTCAACACAAAAGAATGCGTTCTACTCTAGTAGCATAATATACTATTATTTTACCTATCTGTTATTTTTGGTTTTTAAATTGTTACTAATTTTAATTTGTATGCTCCTTCAACACAAGCTTGTTTTTTGAAGGAGTTAATTCCAATATTATTATTATGTATTTACATGTTATTTAAAATTAAGGAATAAATAAATAAATTGATATGAAAAAAAATTTAATTGAAAATTGAATTTAATCTCCATAAAGGTCTAATGGTCGCCTTACGTGGGACAACGTAACGGTGTACAGAATTACAGAAAGTCATACATATTTTCATTTGGTAAATAAATACCGGAAAACACTTATTACAAATTTTCAGCTATTTATTCTGACAGATTAAGCCATAACATCTAATTTTCCATCGAGAAAACAACCACCTTGTATATTTTGAAAATTCAGTAATACTATTGTAGTAGACTAAAAATAGTTAATAATACAGTATGCCTACGTCTTTACAAATGTTTTCCGTAGCTTGCCAGAAAAAAATCTTTCTGATTTGTGTGTGGAAGCAGAAAAATCAACCACATTTAAAGAATTAATAGGAAATCGTATTGTAGATATTGCTTACTTTGTAGAACCATTCCCACAATTTTCGTTGTACATCAGGAAAATGGTTTTCTACAATGAAACGAAAAAAGGATTAGTTTCTTATTCACGACACAATTGTAACATATGCAACACCTTAATAAATATTACAACCCTAAATTGTAATAATGACATAAATGAGTCACTTGTTTGTGGACTGTTATTAATTGGGACTGGATTTTCACAACGACATGAACTATTTTCATTAATAAATATCCCCTTTATGACTAAATTAAAAATTAAAAAAGAAGAGGAAAAGATACATACGTATTGCAATGGATGAAAAAAAGCTTGCTGTTGAAGAAAACCACATGGAACAAAGAATGCCTTATATAACAGTTATTGTAGATGGTGGCTGATCAAAAAAACCATACAGTCACAGTTATTCTTCTTTATTAGGTGTAGCTTGTATAATTAAACAAAAAACAAAAAAGTTGTTATATATAGGTGTAAAAAACAAATTTTGTTACATTTGAGCTACAAATACAGAAACCCATACATGTTTCAAAAACTACTCTGGTTTATCAACAGGTATGGAACAAACTATTATAGTGAAAGAATCTAATAAAAGTGAACTGGATTCTGGTATTAAATATAAATATCGTATAGTGTGTGATTCCAGTGTGTATACAACAATATTGGTAGATATGTAATAAAACTAGAGTGTGCAAACGATGTGACTCGTGCATTTATCAAATTTGTACAAACTACATGTAAAATTAAAAATATCAAATTTTAGCTATCTTATAAGAACAATGATAGCAAGGATTTCCAACATTAATAATTTTCGTACAGATCTGAAAAATTACGTTAGACATAATTTTGGAGACCATCATAATAATAATAATAATAATAGTTTATTATGTTAGTATCACAGAATAGTGCTTACAATCGTCTATATAGAAGAAAATATTTACAAGTTTTAAACCCGTCAAATATAAATATATAAATAATAAAGTATTTGTATATATATATATATATATATATATATATGTTATTCGCAACAGCCGAAATCGGCCGCTGTCCGAATTTTTTGCCCACAACGCGTTTTGTGTATTGCAGTTTACCCACGAAGCGATTAAGAAGATTTCTATCGAGCAGTGAGCAAAACGAATTACCCAGAACGCGTTGTGGATAAACTACGTTACTCAGGAAGCGAAATTATATTTCGGGCGGCTTTGTTTCGCATTGTGGATATTTTGTTTACCCACGTCGCGTTCGGGCTTTTACGTTTTACCCAAAATGCATTGTCAGTATCTTGACGAACAAATATTAATCCATAACAAGCACGTTCTTGTATAGCGAAGCACGTGCGTAATTATTGGTTAGGTTTTTATTTGTTGTGTGTTTTGTGTACCGGCAATTGTTTTAAACAAGATGAAAGCTGAATTTGAAGAAAGATTGCGGATCCTAATGTTGGAAAAGAAAGACAGGTCGTTTCTATTATCGGATGAACGTTACTTAGAAATAGTTCAAGAAACCAAAATTGCTCGACAAAAGAAACGGGATGGTCTTGAATTATCATCAAAAGATTATCGTAGATTAAAACGATATGATTTATTGACAGTTGAAGAAAAAGATAAACTAGTCAGTAAAGAAAAATCAAGAATCCAATCAGGTTTAATTTTTTACTGTACAGCAAGTGAGATGTATGATATAATACACACAGCACATTTACAAATAGGACATAAAAAAGAGAAGGCCATGGAAAATGAATTGAAAAATAAATACTGTAATATAACTAGAGAAGTAATTTTGATATATTTAAGTCTGTGTCAATCATGTGCCTTGAAAAAGAAAGCAAAGAGTAAGGGATTAGTTGTTAAACCTTTAATTATGAGTGAAATGAATTCTCGATGCCAGGTAATATTTTTTTGTAATATTTTTTACTCTGTTTTATAGAAGTATACTTTTATAGGTTGACCTCATCGATATGCAGAGTGAACCTGATGGAGAATATAAATTTATTCTTAATTATCAAGATCATCTAACGAAATATGTTATATTGCGACCACTTAAAACAAAAACGGCGGATGAAGTAGCAGAAGTTATTCTTGATATCTTCTGTTTGTTTGGTGCTCGAACATATTACATAGCGACAACGGAAGAGAATTTTGTAATCAAGTAAGTGTAATGGCTTCACACAAGGGCTTTCCTTCATCAAAGTGTCAACTTTTTAGGTAATTGAAAAGTTAGCAGCTAGTTGGTCTGCTCTCAAATTGGTCCATGGCAAACCTCGACACTCCCAAAGTCAGGGTTCCGTTGAACGGGCAAATCAAGATGTTCGTGATAGTCTTGTAGCCTGGATGTCAGACAATCAATGCCAGAACTGGGCAAGAGGTCTTCGCATTATTCAAAGCACAAAAAATCGCAGTTTCCATACGGGCATAAAGCGGACACCTTATGAGGCTATGTTTGGAAGTCCACAAAAAATGGACTGTTGGATACATGTTTAGATACCTCTGTCATTAATACAATTAAGACGGAAGAACAACTAGAAGAACATTTAAAATTAATAAAAGAGTCTTTGGAAACAAATACCATAAATGAGGAACCTAATGCGACAATAACTGAAACAGATAATAATAGCGGTGATGGAAATTTTAACGATGGTAACAAGAATGATACTGACAGTATGACCAAATGTTTTATTTGTGATATTATGTATCTCCCTTGTATCCAAAATGTATGTATTGAATGCAATGAGTCAGTTCATATCGAATGTGCTGCTAATTTGGATTTACCAATATGTAAATTATGTAGCAATAAAAGAGCAGCTGATACGGAGAGAAAAGGTTGCAAACGGGGGCTAGAAAAACAGGCTGATAAAATGCTTGCCCAATCACAACACAAATTCCCACCTGCCAACATAGGTGACAATGTTTTAGTAAATATACCAGAGGTAGATCGGGGACGTCTAGCTCCTAGGAATGTATTAGCAATCATTATAGACAAGACTGACCAAGGTTTTATATTCTCGGTACTAAAAATGGAAAACTGAAACGATTATACAGCCGGAATGAGTTTCAATTATCACCTTCAGTATTTTTATCATTATCTGAAGTGCCCTCAGATTCTTCTGTCAACGTGCGAGAAGAAGCTAAATTATCTTCTGGGTCTAAGCAAGGTTTTGTTCGGTGTAATTGTTATAAAGGGTGCCACACAAAAGCATGTAAGTGCCTAAAATCAAATATTAAATGCAATTCAAAATGCCATCAAAGCACGTCTTGTAAAAATAAGTAACATGTTTTTTTGCTTTTTTATTTCTGGTTTTTATGTTTCCATATTATTTTTTCTGTGTCTTTTTTTATTTTAATGTGTTTTTTATGTTTATTAACATATAATTATGTTATATATTTTAATGTGCCGCTAAAATACATATTTTTGTTTAATTATTTGTTATTTTATTTACAACGCGTTGTGGGTAAAGCTTTATGACCAGAACGCGATGATTAAAGCCGCCCGAAATATAATTTCGCTTCCTGAGTAACGTAGTTTATCCACAACGCGTTCTGGGTAATTCGTTTTGCTCACTGCTCGATAGAAATCTTCTTAATCGCTTCGTGGGTAAACTGCAATACACAAAACGCGTTGTGGGCAAAAATTCGGACAGCGGCCGATTTCGGCTGTTGCGAATAACATATACATATATAACATACACATACATATAGGATACATACAAACACACATCACAAACATAGTAAGTACAGTTAAAAATCATTTGATGTGAAACTATAAGATAAGTATTCATTATACGAATAGAAGGCTTTCTTTAATAACATTGCTTTTACAGTTTTTTAAATTCAATTATGAGAAGTACCTGAACCGATCTTGGCAAGTGATTAAAAAATTGAACCCCTTGGAATTCAAAACTCTTTTCTGTTTTGCATAGTCTGATTGAAGTTGGCTTGATTATATTTTTTATACCTAGTAGGGTACATATGATAACCAGTTTCGAATTTGGAGATGTTACTTTTAACATATTTCATAGTTTCGTAGATGTACATCGATGGAAAAGTTAAGATGTTTGCCGTCACAAAACAGTATCTACAGTCATTCATATAACCTATATCATAGATGATTCGTATGGCCTTTCGTTGTAAATGAAAAATTGATGGCCATCTACTAGATCTACCCCACGCTGTTATAGCGTAAGAAATATGCGAGTGAATCAAAGAAAAGTATGCCATTATCGAAACACTTCGGGAAACATTGTTTACTAAATTTCGTAATGCAAAGATGTTACTAGCAATTTTTTTAGATAGAATATGACAATGTTCGATCCAAGTCAATTTGTCGTCGATGATGACCCCTACAAATTTTGTAGAGTGTGTTTTGTTTATTATTAAGCTCTCTTCTTGGTTACAATCATTTGTTCGTAATGTAAAGATCATGTTTGTTGTTTTATCGTTATTTAGGCACAACCCATTATCATAGAACCATTTTCTTGCTCTTTCTTGTGCATTAGCCATCTCTCTCAGAAGATCCATCCATTTTTCAGCTTTAGTTACTAATGTTGAATCGTCAGCGTATAAAATTTTAATAGTATTATCAACAGAAAATACGTCATTAATAAAAATAATAAAGAGAGTCGGTCCAAGAACTGAACCTTGAGGTACTCCCATGTTCACTGATAAAGTATCCGATTTAACATTATTGTGTTCTACAAATTGAAATCTGTCAGTAAGATAAGAACCAATTAGATTAGAGAACGATCGACCGAAACCTAACCTCTCTAATTTAATTAAAAGATAGTTGGAATCAACACAATCAAAGGCCTTTGACAGATCACAAAAGGTTGCTGTTGAATGTAAACCTCTTTCTAGGCTATCGAGAATGTGTTTAAGTAGTTCTTGGATTGCATGATTTGTTGATAGTCCTGACCTAAATCCATATTGACAGGGATTAAAAGGTTATTTTTTTTCCATGTACTCCATAATTTGGTCTTTTATAATGTGTTCAAAAATTTTGGCAAACACAGGAACCAACGATATGGGGCGGTAGTTATTTGGATCATTACGGTCTCCTTTCTTAAATATTGGTAAAGTTCTAGCAAGTTTCAGAGATTTAGGAAAAATGTTTTCTTTCATACACCAATTTAAGCAATTGGTTAAAGGTATCAATATTGCATGTGTCATTCTCTTTAAAATATACGAATTGATTCCATATGCATCTGAACACTTGTTTAGTTTTAATTGCAGGTAGGAAATTTGTACCAAAGAAGCTACCCCAGTAGGCAATGACATCGCTTTATTGGAATCAGTATATATTTTAGCAGAAATTATAAAAATATGTGATAATGATAGACTTAATAAAAATGTTAGAACTAACCTTGTTGAAAGATACATGTTGCTTGTTGCAAAGTTTACCGGTGGCAAAAGAACAATAACAAGCAGTTTAATGGTTCATGTTCCTATATCAAAATTCTTCAATTTACGAGACCTCTCTGGGGTAGAGCGTTGTCGGTCGAATATAGCAACATTTTGTATATATATCTAATATGCCAAAACTTGAAGCTACGTTAGCAACCTTCGCTGATGATACGACGGTAACTACTCTAAGCAATGATCTAACATAAGCTACTCAATTACTATAGACAGCAACAAAAAAATTACGCAAATTGTTAAACAACTGGAAGATTGAAATTAGCTCGAGCAAATGCCAAACTAAAATATTTACACTTACGCAATCTACGTAGCATTCATGTTTACAACAAAACCGTTGAATAAAATATCCCTGACGAACAAGTAAAATAGATACCTACAAGTACTTTTAGACACTAAATTATCATAGAACCAGCATATCAATTGCAAACTCAATCAGAGTAAGACTAGTAAAACTATATCCCATATTAAATTGAAAATCAAAGCAGAAAATCAAATGCGCAATTATGATACAGTAAAACCTCTAAATAGCGGTCACTATTTGCTGCAAAGTTTACCGGTATTTTAAGGAAAAAATTTTATTTTTATACGTTGTTTATTAAAATCTTTTAAGTATGGAACATAATACGGATCGTTATAAAGTACTATATATCTGCATTAAAAAATAACTATAAATGTGCAGATGCAATATTAAATAATTAGACGATATAATAATAGAAGAGTTATACATATTGAATACAAATACATACATTTACATAATATGTACCTATTTTCTAATTGCTCGTTATACCTATTACAATAATTAATTCCATACATATACATACCATTAAATTACATTTTTGTGAAATATTTTTGTATTGAGGTTTGTTTTACATTTTAATCTCTTAGTTTTTCACACACTTCACCCATATTTCTAATGTTACACGTAAAAACTTTTTCTGCACCACTGTCATTGTTTGAATCACACCCTTCACTATAGTCTAATTCACTGATTATATTTTGAATACTCAAATTCGGGCTTTTGGTCAAAATATCACAATCAATGAATGCATAATTTTTAAGGCTTACACTTGATTACCTTCTAGTAATACAGGAAAAAGCTGAGCTAATGGAATTTCGTTTTCTTTATCGAAATCTTCTTGCAAGACTTTTTCCGAAAATCCGAAAGGCCATCTTAAAGTTTTGGATAATTCCTAGACCCAGTGGCTGGCAATGGAATGTGGTGTTTGGGGATAGAAAAACAATGTTCACATTTTTAAGAGTTACTTTGGGATAAGACGTGGCATTATTCAGAAATAATAAAACTTTTCCATTTTCTTTTTTCATTTTTTCATCAAATTTTTTTAGCCAGGAAGTCATAATCTCAACCGTCATTCTAACTTTTTTATTAGATACCCATTCTAAGGACAATTTGTTGATATGAAAGCCTTTAAAGCATCTTGAGTGTTTACTTTTTCCAATGATTAACGGATTTTTCTTATCACCTTTCACATTTGTACAAAATAAAATTGTCAATCTTTGTTTTGCAGTTTCTTTACCAATACATTTATCGTTTTTTAAAGAGAACGTTTTGTTTGGCATCGCAAGGTAAAAAAGTCCGGTCTCGTCAGCATTGTACACATTTTTGGGTGAATACTCCTTCAATGTTACTGACAGCTTTGCTTTCCAAGCTTCAACAGTGTTTAGGTTAATATCAGCTGACTCCCCGCAAATTGTTTTAAAGGTTATGTTATCTCTTTGACAAAATTTCTTAAACCACCCATTTGAAGCTTTAAAATCCGTCATGTTTAAAGTTTCCGCAACTTCCAATGCTTTGACTTTTATTAATCCTCGGGCGGGCGCGCCGGCGGCAAAATGCTGCAGTTTTAGATTTTATTCTTAAAACTAAAATATCCTGGGCTCTACGGTATTGAGCTTTTATGTATTCGATGTTTATGGTATTGGCTCCGCTTACTCCCAACCTTGACAACAAGTGTATTTCCGTTTAATTGTTTGAGACGTTAGTTCAGAAGCAGTTTGAGTTTGCGGTGTGTTTGCCGCTGCGCGCCCTATTATGTAAATTTTTTTTTATTGGTATTTATTTCAACATATTTTGTTGTTTTTAAATTTCTGCATGCGTGCCTTCATTACTTTATAAATTATAGCCCATACTTCAGTCTTACCATATAAATAGCACGTTTATATTGCATTTTAGGTCGCGTAAAGGGTTAACACCAGAAGAATTAGAAAAAACTTTAGAAGACGTCCTTAGAGAGTTAGCTGACGAGAGAGATGATGATATGAGAGAAGAAATCAATTTTGAGCTGGATGGTGACCATAATGACAGTGATATCGAGACAGAAGAAATTATAACCAAAGATTTATACAGCGGCAATTCTGAACAGTCCGCAGGCGAATTTGACGAAATCTCAGACAATGACAATCAAAGCCAAATTGAAGATGATTATTATTGTTTTTTATAGGACGTGATAATGAGACACTTTGGATAAGTAAATCTATTTCAAACGGAAAAACAAAAGCCAAAAATATCATAAAAATATTACCTGGTCCTGACAAGTGCTAGAAATATTCATAGAGAAATTGATGCATTAGTTTGTTTATTACTGACGAAATGGTTAAAGATATTGTAAAAAATACAAACCTATTTATAGAAAAGAAAAAATTGGACATTAACTATTCAAGGGGAGGAGATTGCCGGACACAACAAAAACTGAAATTAGAACTTTATTAGGTGCATTGTTTTTGATAGGGACAAAAAAAGGAGGTCATACCAATTGCCTAGAGCTGTGGTATTCTGATGGTACAGGAATAATTCTTTTGAGAGCTTTTTAGTTACAAGCGTTTTAAATTTTTACTGCGTGCTCTGCGCTTTGATAATTTGCATACACGAGAACAAAGAAAACAGAGTGATAATTTTGTCAACAATTGCATGGCTCATTTCATTTTTAGTGAGTTTGTAACAATTGATGAGATGCTTCATGGGTTTAAAGGACGCTGTTAGTTTGTCCAAGATATACCAAACAAACCCGAGAGGTACTGCATTAAAATGTATGCCCTTTGTGACGCGAAGACATTCTATACTTACAATTTTGAAATTTATTGTAGAAAGCAAGTTTCAGGACCATATGAAAGATCAAGCAAGGCGAAAGACATTGTGAAGAGACTAGTCATACCGATAGAGAAATCCAATAGAAACGTTACCACAGACAATTACTACACAAGTTATCCACTTGCGCAGTATCTGTTAACAAAAGGACTAACCATGCTGGGAATACTGAAAAAAAATAAAAGAGAGATACCTGTGCAATTCTAACCGAATAACAATAGGGAACTGCAGTTATCTGTGTTTGGTTTCCAAGACGATGTTTGTCTTGTTTCAACGGTCCCAAAAAAAAACAAAACGGTGCTTTTTCTCTCAACAATGCAAAGCTTCTCAGATGTAGATGACGAAACCAAAAAGCCACAAATTGAGACTACAATTCCACAAAAGGAGGTGTCAACACAGTCGACTAAATGTGTGCTTTCTATAGCACCTCTAGAATTGCAAAAAGGTGGCCGTTAACAGTTTTCTTCAGACATCTAGATATATGTGGCATAAACTCAAGAGTAATTTTCAGAGTATCAACATTGAAAACAAACACAGGAGAAGATTTTTTTAAAAAAATCTGGCACTACAGTTGATGGAGGACCATTTGAAAAACTACAACAACCAAAAACAAAGCCAGGTATTTGCTACATTTGTGGTACTCATAAAAATAAAAGAACCAAGTCAGTTAGCAACGATTGCGGAAAAAATATTTGCAAAAACATAGAAATATTATCGATAAGTGTTTGAAATGCGTGCAGGAAGAACAGGGCATAGAAATTTAATGATATTTTGTGTTTTTGTTTTTTTTTTTTTTTTAATTTACATACATTAAAAGTGTATAAACTTTTACTTCACTAATTATATTTGTTCTAAAAAGCGTTAAATATTTTTTTATTAATAAAATTGTTAAAAATAATACATCGTCTTAGTCACCACATATATACATTTCTTTGTAATCTACAGGCTAAAAAGTGCAAAACACCAACTGCGGTGTAAATGCCGCAACGCGCCCGCCCGTGTAACATTAAAAGGCGCGCCCGCCGGAGGGATAAAGGTCCAGATATAGGGATATTTTTATTCCTACCTTTAAAAACCTAATTGTAAACTACTCGGTCAATTTCTACATTTTCAGTTCTAGGAAATTTTCTCTTCTGCTCTGTATTGGAATCTTCTTCAAATAGCTTCTTTTAAATCACATTTGTTTCTTAAAATATTGTTAACCTGTGTTCTTCAAACACTAAATTTTTCAGTCAACCTTTTAGCACTGATATTGAACTTTTTACTTTCCACAATTATATAAATTTTCTTTTTAAGAGACAACCGTTTCTTTTTAGCGACATTGTAATTTTTCTGTACGTCTATATGTAACAGCACTGCTGAACATACTAACTCAAACTATGTACGTAAAATACGATTTTTGAGGTAAGCTTAGTGAGTCTTTTAATTGCACTCTTTCTGTAATGACTGTCTATTGTAAATTAAACAAATTCTTTAAATCCGTTTTTAAATACCGGTAATTACTTAAGCCTCACACAATGAAACAATTACATATTATGCACTACTTAATCGCTAAGCTGTTGTCTACTAATGACCTTACTTACGAATGGCCGGAAATGGGAGGTAAAATTACATGTATTTTTTTAATAAAGTTTACAAATAAGTGGCCGTGGCCGTTATCGAGAGGTGGTTTCTATTAGGAGTGTCGTTAGTGTGGATATTTCCGTATAATTGGTTTTTGACTTGGAAAACTTGGTTAGTTTTAGAGGTGCCCGTTTTTAGAGGTGGCTGAAAATAGAGGTTTTACTGTATATACTTCCCTCAAAAGAACATTAACACACTATGCGGTATCTATCTGCAGCACAACATCGAAAACAAATTTACCCAAGCTACAAAGACTACAGAATCTTAATCGACGCGCCATGGTTTATTAGAAATAAACGACGAATTAGGAGTTCCAACAATAGAAGACTACATAAAAACAACCACTAAAAAATTTCTTAAAAATATCACAGAATGCGACGGAGCAGCTCACTATAACCTCGCTAAGGGAAATATCTACTCCCGGCTAAAACAGCGACTCCCCCAAGACGACGAAGATGAATAATCACACAGAGTTGTCCAAGGTATTGCCAAGGTACCACACTTTATAAAAATATTAGCAATGCCATGTATAATACAATTGTAGTGTTGATGTATCACAAATAAACTTTATTTAAAAAAAACAGTTTCTGAGGTATTAGACAGTCGAAATACTGAAGGACACCCTGTATTTTTTTTGCAATTTTATTTTATTTTGTTAATTTAAAACAAAGATTGAAAAAATCATTTCCTTGAACACTTTTTCAAACACATTAATTGAATATTTGTGTTATACCTTAATTTTAACAAATGACAGCTTTTATTATTTCTCCACACACTAGCTAAATTTATGGAAATCATTTGCCTATAAATGTAGTCTCGGACAAACACAAATTTAATACTAATTTAACGACGTGCAAAATGGCAAGGGAAAATTAATACGTGTTGAAAGTTCGCTCAACTGAATGCTTCATTTTATTAAAGCTTGCAGGAATCTTGTTTGTACTGTAGTAATTAACATTCTTGTAATTTGATACATTTCATCTCGAAATTTTCAGAGTTTAACTAATATTGTTTGGTTTTCGGTATTTTTTGAAACTGATCGGTGTAATTAAGTTTTGGAATTTATCGCTTCACACAATTGTGATTGTTAATAACAACCAACAAAATCCATCTAGTGTTTTTTTTTCCAATTTTCTTTCACAAAACTGAATTCTAGTTTTACATTATCTGACATAATGTACATCAAAAACGGAATATTCATTTACGCTTCTATAAGGAATACTTACACTAAGTGCCGTCAAAAGTGGCAATGAAAAAGTACAACAGACATATCGAAGTGGACGAATTAGAACGCAAACAAATTCAACTGAGAAGATTGCGAACCTAAAACCACTTATGGTCGATATACAATCGTAGCATAAAATGGAATTAAAGAAAAAAAATTGTACATGTTTGAGATGACCATTACAAATCAAAGAAAGGTACAAAATTAATTTTTTTTAATTAAAACCGAGTAATTTAAATTTACAATTTATCTCAACCCCAATTTTAGTAATAATTCATTAAATCTATGCAATTACTTTAATTTCCTTTTTGGAGCTTTTAATTAAATTAGATCATTTACGGTTCTTTGTTAATCTGATTTTTAATCGGTTAAGATTATAAAATTTTAATTAATTTTACAAAAAATATTGAAATTGACAAATTTAATAAACACTAATAATTTTTTTATAAAATTAAAAAAAATAATTTGTTTTATTCTAATGTAATGTTTCACTTCAATTTTTATTCTACTTACGGAAAAATTATTTGTTCCCATTAAGATCCCTTTTGAATTCATTCTATACGTTTTGTTCTATTTAAAATATTTATTCAAGAACTTTTCACAAATTTACATTTAAATGCGTATTTTAGATTTAAATTTACTACGTAGATCATGTAAGTGACTGTTGTCTATACATCTTTCTAAAGTAACTTTGAGTTAAAATCCTAAGATGAGTGCTCGTTAAAAGACCACTGAAGCATTAAATTTATTTTAAGACGATCGTAAGATCGCGTCTTTTTGTGGTGGTTTTTAACTTCTTAAATACGTTGAACGATTAAAAGTGGCAGTAAATTATTTTTAAGCCAAACCAAATAAATACAAAAACATGTTGATTTTTCAAACAATAAACTCTTTTCAAATTGGACAATTTGCAATTAATCCTTTTTCTAGAAGATGAGGTAATTGTTTTATGAGTAGTTTGTAACAATAAAAATATTAGTGGTAGTTAGGAAGCGCGCCTCGAATTATAAATAGAAATTAACCACAAGTAGTTAGAGATAGATGAAACGAAGAAAGAAAGAATCGTCTCGACAGCGAAATCCCCATACTCATCTTATTAACAAAACGTGAAACAATTTTAAGTAAATATAATTAAAAATATATTTCCTCGGCAATTTCATGTAATAGAATATGCATGTTGTCTTACAGCTAACAGTTATTCTGGTAAATTGGATTATTAATTGAAGAAGCTAAATATCTAAAAAGCATTAACATTGCAAATATGTATTTTTCATCATAATCAATTTTTTAATTAGAGCATGAGAAACGGGATAACTTACCTAACAAATATAATCGAGCACCGATCGTAAAGTCAAAATGGAATTGTACACTTTTTTTATTAATGGTTAATACTATCCGAAACTAGGGTTTTAATAAGACTATTACATACTAAAACGGTGCAGCGTCCTGTTTCGTTAACAATATTGAAGGAAAATTCCAAGAAACTAAAAAAAAAATATATGCCGCGGTCAGCACGAGGTGCGTGGAAACTAAGTTTATACCTGAATTATTAGCATGGTCAAAACAGAAAAAATTGAAGAGAAATTTAATAGTTATAATGTTTCGGTGTCTAACGTTGTAAATTGTGGTAAATGAGAATACCGGGTCATGCTATCAGTATCGGCACGTATAACAATACACACCCACTAAAGAGACTTAAAGTTTATCCTCAAAATTTATTTCTATTTCTAATTTAATATTAAAACTATTTTTGTTTGCATGTAGTTTTACCATAAAAATGTAATCCCTACTAACAGTGAGAATATTAAAATATTTTAATGTTCGAGTCGTTTACTTTTGAGATAGGAGTTTCCAAATTTTTTTTTATATAATACGACTTACCGAGATAAAATACAAAACTAACTGTAGAACTAGGAGTACCTCAAGGTTCAGTTCTAGGCCCTGTCCTTTTCTTATTTTATATCAATGACCTTGATACCCATTTAAACAACTCTGTTGGTTGCACTCTTTACGCTGATGACACATCATTATTGATTTCCAGTTCAAGTAATGAAAACTTACAAACACAGTGTAATTACACTTTAAATATACTTAGCAACTGGTTCTCTTCTAACTCATTATATCTTAACACCACCAAAACCGGTTATCTAAGATTCCACAATTATCAAAATAAAAATGATTTGACACTTCACCTGAAAATCAATAATGATACGTTAAATAACTCAAGCGACACAAAATTTCTAGGAATCACTATAGACGAAACATTCAATTGGAATAAACACTGCACCAAAATAGAAAAAATTTGAACTCTCTTGCATATGCATTCAGAAATTTAAAGGGCGTTCTAAATTTGCAAGATTTAATAAATATGTATCATGCACTGGTGACATCTGTAATAAGATACGGCGTGTGTTTTTGGGGAACTTCATCAGCTGCTTCTCAGTATTCATCTGCCAAAAAGAATTATTAAAATTATAGCTGGTGTGCCTAATACTCAGTCCTGTAAGGAACTCTTTAAAATTTTAAAATTTTAACGCTAACGGGATTATACATTTTCGAAACATGTAAATACATTTTTATTAATAACAACAATTTCAAGTTAAATGGAGATTTATATGATTACAACTCCCGCCAAAAAAATTTATACAGAGTCCCTTTTTAGAAAATCTAAAATAGGACAAAATTTCCCTTTGACGATTGGCATTAAAATATTTAACAGTTTACCACAGAACCTCAGAACTATAAAGAGTTTTAATATATTTAAAAAAACTGAATGATTACCTAGTCAAATCGTGTTTGTATAATATAAATGAATTTTTTGTAAATGAATTGTATTATTTTAGTATTTTATTGTTAGCATGTAAACGTATCGTTGTTTGTTAATGTACTTGACGTAGCCTATACATGTAAGTGTCAACAGGAAATAAAGAGCATATTATGTTATTATTATAAATTTTCCTGCAATTTGGTCGGCACTTCTCCAAATTGATGTTATTAAAAGGGATGCAGTTACATTTTAATTTTTTTTTGTCAGAATAAAAAAATTACTAAAGGATAGAGATAATATTTTGAAAACAATTACAAATATTCAACAAAATTTATTACATAAAAAAAATAAAGTAAAGGGTTGATAGAAGAGAATCGTAAATAAACTTTGAACTGAGAATCAATATAAAAATAAATAAATATTTTAAGTGATAATTAATTAAATTACTTTTAAAAAATTTAAGCTATAAAAATTGTTAATGTAAGGTAGTAAAAATTAAGCATATATAATACAATAATGGCATACGGGTGTTGTCCTTCTTTGTAATATTGTTGATTAGTGTGGAATTCCAACGCTTTGACTTCATAAAAAATAGATAACAAGAACGGTTTCTTGATTATTTATCCATTTTTGTATACTCAAAAACTTGGATGAAAAATACGGAATAATTAGTCACGAATAAGCAGTAAGATAATGCGGTAAGATAAAAAGAAACACGGAAAAAGACAAGGCTTTCAATACATATCACAAACGGTAGATGCTTTGTATACATAACATTCACCGTAAAAAACCTCACAATAGAGTGATTATTCGGGGTCATTGCGCCCTAAGGAAAATTGAATACTCTCTATTTTACAGAATATAAAACTGTAGAAAGCAAATACCGAGTAATTCAAAGTTAAATACATAGTTTCCACAACAAAAATATATAGGTAAAGTAAAAAAACGATTAATGATAATTAATAGATTAATAATAATTAATCGTTTGTTACTTAAGTGTTGTTGTGTGTTATTTATATAAATGTTAAATTTTAATAAGACTACATGTTTTAAAGTTTTAATTTGAATTAATTGTTATTTTTAATGTTTTTAAATTGACCTATTATCTTTTGATGAATTTTATTAGTAAATTGACTACCAACTCGTTTTTGTAACCAGCCCACACAACGGTAGGCAAAACGTTGGCGATTACAACTTACTAAGTCGAGTATTCTTTCCACCTCCACCTAGACTCTTATAGAGTACATATAATATTAAAAATATATACATTAAATTCGTCTAATGTAATAGGGAGGATTAATAAAAGACAAAACAAAAGTTACAACGTAACATTATGTTGATGAACAACAAACGATAAAATTTTTAATTTATCAGGTTACTAAACTACTGACACATTCTTCTTCTCAGTCGGTTTAAATTATCCGCTATCGAGGACATTTCTATACCGACATTTATTTGTTGACTAACTTGATATTGTTTGTGGTATAAATGTACCAGGATTATTGGAAAAGTAAGGTCTAAACCGCCATAACTAGTGAAATGTCGCGCAAACATTGAAATGCGCCCGCTCGTGGTCTCCCGATATGCTTTGTTTGTTAAATGACAACAGCATTTAAACGGTTTATAGGCCGCCGCGGTTATTGTACTTTCAATTAGTTTTTTCACCAGGCTATTAGATCAGCAAAAGATGAAGGTGACTGTATACCTTGTCTTGTGGTAAAATATAAGTAATAATTACTAAAAGATCGACTTAAAAAACATTAAGTGACTTCTTGTTTGGGACACACTAAAAAGTCAGCGGTAGCCAAACATGGACTTAGCAATGGGAATCACAAAATTCATTTTGACAGCTCTAAGTTACTAGAAGCTTTTAATTGTTATATTTTATAATAACAGATTAGTTATATATTATTATATTATTAGTTATATATTATTATACATAACACTTACATCACAATACAACATTTAAAATGTACACTCATGAAATTTAAAACTTGGACACCACAATATAAGATAACCCCTGCTGAGACTACCTGCTGTTAGAATTGTAAATGATACCCTTAAACCCGCTTCACAATGTGCAAACTTTTGTTTACAGAAATTTTGGTGTCCAAGTTTTAAATTTCATGAGTGTACCATACGATTGAATAAAGTTAGAAAGATCTATAAACATCTAAAAACTTTAACAGAAAGGAAGAAACTCCAAGGCTAAGCCAGATCTAGAATTCAATCCTCATAAACATTTGAACGGCGCTTTCAAAACAATATGATTTCACCGGCGCGGTGCAAACTCCGTCCCTTTTGAACAAGTATAAATACAACTTGCAAAACAGAACTCATCAGTCTACATTTATCGTCGGAGATGGAAGGACTTTTACAGAAGCTGACCACTAGCTTTAGAAAATCGTTAGCAAAAAATTAAAGGCGGTCTTTAGATTCGAATATAGAAAATACTAGTTTATTATTCTAACTTTTGTTTGGAGGGTAGTCTTCTGTTGCTGCACTAAAGTCGAATTTCTTCACAGTATGTCCCAAAACAATGGGCTCATTTTATTTCTTGTCATTTTTAACTTTATCGGTTTTTCATTCAAGTTCTAATCCAGTTTCAAAGCAATACCCAAAAGTTAGCCATTTTATTTTGCTCAGAGTGGTCAATGTTAGAAGTTGAAGGATTGAGAATCAGGCAAGATCTAGTATGACTGTTTTTTTACTTCCTACTAAAGTTTTTGTATCTTTTTTTCTTCTTAATTTTTTTTTATGAAAGTAAGGTTTTCAGTATTATTTGTGAAAATAAGTTAAGTGACGCTTCAATATAACAATAATAAATATCTGTTTTAAATTACAATATTTTTATTTCCATCGTTTGGAGAGTACTAGACAAAAGTAACTTTCCACACTTAGAGTGTATTTTGACACAAATCATTTTTGATGCAATGTCAGTCTAGGCCCTCGTATTGTAGTATTGTAGTATTGTAGTATTGTGTAAAAATTCTATTCTGTAGACCCAGTTGTCTTTATTTGATAGCTGCAGACTTTGCACATTTTATTAGACTCAACGCAGTCCAATAAATTTCCAAAACACGACTTTTTCCATACTTAAATAAAGACGGAAAAATATAGTCTTTCATAACATTTTTTGACTATTGAACCGTGGTCTGTTGGAAGTTTTCCCTCTTTTTCCAAACGTTTCGTTTGCTGCTGCGGTAAACATTTTTAGTGGCGTGGTCGTAAAGCTTGTTTCAAGTTTCTGACTGTTTTTTGTTTGATTTCCCGTTCTTCTATATCTTCTCACAAGTAGCCAATAAATAAAACAAATTTCATATTTGTTAGTCTTTACTCCCCTCTTTACTTATTTACATGCATTACATAAAATTACCGGAAAAAGTTTAAGCGATACATTACCTTGTCGTACTTATTTCATTATTATGATTTGATTTGAATTTTCTTGCATTTTTGTACATATTGTATATTAATCGATAGTTATCAATGCGGCATGTTTCCACTACTGCAATGACTACTTTAAGAAATTTCAATGTTAATATACATTGTTTTAAATTGATCTTCTTTATTCTTTATAATAAATCATTAAAAAATTAAGTTTTAATACAATTCACGTGACTTTTAATACAACACATGTACTTTTGAATTCCATTTTACTAATCTATTAATTATTTATTTTTCCTTCTTAATTTCCAATGAATACCATTTCTTATTTTTCCTTTTTTTATTTATTTTTTTTTAAAACTTCATTTTATCTTGATTAATATTTTTATGAATTTGTTGTTCTTTTATATTGTATGTTTTATTTTATTTCTTGATTTAAAGGTGTTGTTTTTCCACTGGTTTATCCTGATTTACTAAGTGCTTGTTTAGTTTTTACGTGTGTCGTGTGTAACACTTTAGGACAAAAGTCGAATTTGCCGCGCATATTGCAAATTTTCCATTGGTAAAAATAAAAAATAATAAAAGTATCGAAGACGACGAGTAGACATTTTCTACTTTCTGTTACTTAATACATGGGTGTTTGACGAGCCTTGTGTAGTTAAAAATTTTACACATGAATTAATAATGTGTGCTTCAATAATTCCAAGTCAAATTGGGGTTTAAATTTAAATCCGGTGGCAATCATCCACGTGCGTTGACCTCATTCTCATCGTGTCTTACACCTGAATCATTCCTGGGGGTGCTTGAATGGCTATTTAAGAACCCTTCGCTATATAACTTGACGACTACCACGGTTTGGCATTCAATGAAGCTGCCAACAGCCGGTAAACTCTATAGGCTGCGGGGTCGTTTACGCTGCAGACTTGCTGCTTCGAGAGAACATATTTGCCTTCCGTTTTTCGCTGTATACTTCCCCTAAAAGAAATCCTGGGATTACCTATCTTCTGGAGCTCTCGAATACTGTCGCTAGCAAGAACTTTCATTCTCGGAACTGCATACTACAGAATACAAGTTTTAATGTTTAAGTAGCCTATTTACTATTAATGCGTATAAAGCTTACGTACATGTGACATTAAACGGTTTGAATCTCTAACATTTAAGTAAATTTTTATTCGGGGTAAACTCCACCACCGACGTTCGGTTTTGTTTTTAACTAGATCCATAAGAGCTTGGGAGTTTTACTGAGAGTGGTTGAAGCTAAATCAAAAGGCCTTTTGGGTTGGCGGGAGCTACTTACCGTGTTATTTCGAGTTTAAGTTAGTTTTAAGTCACCGTGGGTAAGTGACGTGTGTACGTCGAGTCTTCTTAGTAACCAATCCTCAATTAGAACGTTAACTTTAATTTGAGGTGTAACAAAAAAAAAGCTTTAATTAAATTGTAGTTGCTAACGCCCGTAATTTTATGCGACCGTCTCTTTTATTTCTGTCACATTTTCCTAGTACTATAAGTTTTATTTGCTGTATTGAATTGTCTATTCCTCTTTAATTTGTGTTCGTTTTAGCGTATTAGACCTTTAGTAAAACCTGTTGAACTCCTGTTCGTCGGTTTTATTTCACTCTATTACCTAGCAGGTGGCGCTCTGTTAGACAGCGGTCTATTCCTTTATAGTTCTTCAAAGACCCCCAACTCACCGACTAAGCCGGACGCTGCTGTGCTAACCACTACAAATACTGAATCCTCTACAAATTTAGTGCGCTACATGAAGCCAAATTGTCTTGTTCTTCTCTCTAGGTTGTACCGCTAAAGCCGTCGCTTTCTTTTATTATTTGTAAACTACAACCGTTACAAATTTATCAATAATTTGCAGATGACACTTTTCACATGCCAGGTGAAATTGATGGTATTATGTGAGTAAAGCTTTTTCTACATTTAGAAGGTGGTGCAAAAATAATTAAGACACTAGATTATCCGGTAACTATTTAATCTCCTTTCAATTTTGTAATGATGGATGCTGCTTTATTTCTTGTTCATACCAATAAAGTTTAGTTTTTTGTTGTCAATTTTACAACTCTATAAGTCCGAGAAACTGATTCAAAATTTTTGAGGAATTGGAAAGTGTTCTACATTGTTTTGAATAAACAACTGATGTAGAATACATTAATTTTTGACATTTATAAGAAAATGTTAGATTAACTATTTAATTTTCACAATAATCTGACATACAACAGATACCGAAATGACTTGAGGGTTGTAGACAATCAGGCAACCTTGCAACATATTTGTCCCTAGATTTTGAGGTAAAAGTAAATAGCGGAGGTGCGTGTGCGCAACGGATTTTTACTTTGATAAAAGAGAAAGGTGTTTTCTCTCTAAGTTGTACTGCTAGAGCCGTCGCTTTCTTTTATTATTTGTGAACTATAACCGTTACAACATCGCTAGTTTTTTTATAGTTTTTTTAATTTTTTTTGTTTTCTAATTCATCTCTTACATTACATTTTATAAAAGTTTTATTTTTTTCCCCATCGGCACTATTACTGAATTATTGTTATTTCAATTTAATTCCTTCAAAATTTCTATTATATCAATTATCCCTATGTCTTTTTTTCTACTCCACGTTCAATTTTTTCTTTACTTGAAAATGAATTTCTTTATGAGATTGCCATCTTTAAACCTATAGCATTTGCGTTATTTTTGCATTAAGAAACGTATTCTCAAATAATGCGGAATGTCAGCAAAAATGGTCAGCATTTCATAAACAGCAATGCTGAAAATCAGAAAAGAATTCAAGCGGCGTTGCTGACTTCACATATAGTACCTACTAAGTGCATATATACGAGGTGTGACAATTGAGTAATGAGACTGATTCCATAAAAACCGTATAGTTAAAAATTATTCTACAACTCTGTCATCCCCTTAAAAGTAGTTCCCTTGGGCAGCTATACAAAGATTCCAGCGTGTTTTCCACGCTACTTAAGATTTCTGGAACGCTTTGACTGTGATGTCCGCGTGTACCCTCGTCACGGCCGTTTGGATGTCAGTAATCGACTCAAAATGAGTTTTTTGACCACCGATGTTGCTCTAGAAAACAAAAAAGTTACAGGGTAACATATTGGGCAAATAAGGCGGCTGTTACAACACGGCGATATCTTTAGAGGCTAAATATTGGGACACGCTGAGGGCGGTGTGGCACGGCGAGGTTGTCATGATGAAGGAACCAGTTGTTTGCGATGTCTGGGCCCACCCAATTGACTAGTTTTTGCAATCTTTTTAAGTACATGGCGATAGTACACTTGATTTACAGTTTGTCCCGGTGGAACAAATTCTTTGTAGACAATTCCACGGCCATCAAAAAAGGTAATGATCATCGTTGATGCCATCGAAACATCTGGGCACGACTTAGGGCACTATCACCATACACTTTTACAATTTTAATGTACGTTTCCGAAGCTGTTTTGCCTAATATGGTGCAAAATTTTATCGCAACGCGTTGCCCTAGATTTTGCTTTTCCATTTTTGTGACGAGCACCACTAACACACGTATACTAAACACGACACAGCATGCGAACTAAACAACTAAACAAGCTAGAGCGAAGGTAAACATATCAATGGAAAGGGGAAGAATGCCGGGGAAGGGAAAAGAAATTTTCAAAGTTGCAAGTTTACCAAAATCGCGGTAATAAAATCAGTTTCATTAATTGTCACACCTTGTATAGTAGGTTACGAAGCAGCACAAAACAAGAAATGCATACGGACGGTACAGACCCATTCATTCATTCTTATATGGTCAACAGTCGCGCTCATCAATAAATATATGTAAATATTGTACATAGCATAATGTAAGTGTTGACACAAAGGCGCTTTGTCAATTCACCATGACGCCACATCTTCAATTTCTTTTTGACTGTTTCGCAAATTATTTTTATATTCATCATTTCATTTTTCTATCGATTTTTAATTTTGCTGTTATTTATTTCTAGATTTTCTATTGTTTCTATTTTCTAATGTAATTATTCTATATTTTTATTTGTTAACAACCAATGCTTTTGCCTAATCCGGCATTTCTTCCTTGATTTTTGTTATTGTATTTATAGTCCTTCCTTTATTTTCCGCCATCAGATTTTTTTACTCTCACTCCTGAACAGTCCCAAAAGGACAAAATAGCTGTCGAGTGATTATCGCGTGTTTTTTTGCTAAGATGCAATCTCTTGTTAACTTACAGCAGGCGATTCAAACTTGTTATCTTTGTCAAAACTTAATTGGCTATAGTAATAGAAGGATCGACTTATGTAACTGTTTACACATCTATCGACAAAATTGCTTCAATACAAATTAATTTCAGACGTGTTACGTTAGCATCAGTTGACACTTATATTTTTTTAGCTTTCTATAACTAAATATTTAGCCAAGCAAAAATACGCCTAATTTATAGCGGCAACTAAAAAATAAATAGAACAGGAATCGAACGGTGTTAAACTGTAATTAAAATTCAGAGCGAGTTGTTATAAATTCACTGCATAACTTCTAGGCAATTGACTTTAAATTAATTTACGATCCCACTTCTATACCCAACTTTTTCCCACAAAACGAGAAAATGTAAATTTTATTAGAATTATTGTTAATTACCTCTAAAACTTTCGTAACAACGTATTTGTGCTTAATTTTTGTTTAAAGTAGTAAATATAGGATTGCAGTTATTACATTTATATTGCTCGCAATTTTATTCATAGAGGCATAAGTTTTAGTAAATGTGTGTACTGGAACATTCTGCATTATACAAACTACAGAACAAAATAAAATTCTTAAAGTTATTTTAGTAATATTTTATAAAATAATATCCATTTGTATAGATTAAAATTCAGTAAAAAATAAGAAATGGGCGACAAGGGCGTTATTGTTGCGACACTTAAGATATTTTTCAAGTTCTAAACACAAATATGCTTTTACTACTAAGTTTTTAAAAGACATTATTTTATGGCTGTGTTTGACATCGTTTTGAAATTTTGTCTCGTATATCGTAGTCATAAAATGTATTAGATGTAAAAGGTCTTACAATCTTGAGCTTTGGTTGATGAAAATTTGTTTTTACGTTTTTACTTCGTAATTGTTTTATTAACATTATAAGTATTCATGCGTAATGTTAACGTCGTTTTGTTATTTAGAAAAACAATGTTTACTTCCAAACATTTATTTATGCTACACATTTGTTAATGATAAATAAATAGCTCCTGGTTGTACTCGTACTTACAATGAGGCAAAGTAAACGAAGCGTATGCAGAAATTGTGGCCTTATATAGTATTATTGTTGTTAATGTATTGCTTAGTAATATGTTTTTATGCTAATAATTTAAAAAATGGTTTGAATCATCCGTATAATAATTATAATTGAAAGTTATTTTCTTTAAAGGATCTACTTGGGGTGGAATTGAAAATAAAACTACATTTATAAGAGTAGTATTGCCGACGTTTCGCCTGTAGAAAATGGGGTCTTTATCAAGGCGAACTATTTTTTAAGCCGTTACGTTAACAAAAATAACGAGTAGCGACTATTTACATTTTAGACAGGATTATTATGAGATAAATAATAATTAAACACTTCATACGACATTATTTTATCATATAATTAAGACTACGATTTTATGAAGCTTTACGTCTACATCTCTACCCCAAGAAGATCTTTTAAAAAATGGACTAACTTTTAAATATGCTAACAACCTTAATAGCCATATATGATTAATAAAGTAAAAAAAAGTGGAATTAAGTGAAATGAAACAAACACAATTATCAGGCAAAAAATAACAAAACAAGAAAAAAGACATTTTTAAAAATGTATAATAAATAAGTTATAAGTAGTCTAGACACACAAAAGTACAGATTTTGTAAGAAACTAAAAGTATCAATTTAACTTTTAATATTAAAATATCTTCAGCTTTGTTCCGCTTTACAGTCAAAACCTGATCTAGTACAGACTAGGTGTTTTCGATTATGATCAGGTGACACATTCTTTACACTATGTAGGTTTTATTTCTTCTTTAATTTCGTAAAAGGGTTTACAGAGCAATTTATTTTTTGATATAATAAAATCGTAAATAATAATTAACATTGTAGAATTATACGGATAATGAATCTTACACGTTATGCACGGTAGTCTAAACAAAAATATGAAATAAAGTTTGATTTTTTGTTAATAAGCATTTAGAAGTTTGAAGGTAATTAATTTGCAGAAGCTCTGCCTACTTCCTTTGTCTCAAGAGATTAGTAAAACTACCTTGCAGGTATTGGTTAACTTTATTAACATGTATATTTTAAAAAGGAAGTAATAATAATAAACCATACTAAATTATTTAAAGCTTGTCATCTCTGTTTGGGTGAAAAAAGTTTTTTTTCGCGCGAATGATTTTGGCTCGAAGTGCTCTTTTGAGTTGGAATGTATTTTATTTATTTCTTTTACGTTACAATGCACGTGTGTTATTATGGTCATGTTTGCTGGAATATTGTTTTTGTCATTTAAAAATTTGTTTTAAAACAGTTGGTGTAGGTAAAGGATCTCGTTATTGTCTCCTTCACACAATTAGGATTTTTTATGAAATGCTTATTTCAATAGTTCCACACTCGATTTCTTCGAATTTAATCAACACATGTCACAGTTTGTTTTACTATGGCAAATGATTCTTTGTTTGTTCCTAGGGAAACAGTTCGGTATCTGCCGTCTTTATCAATTAAATTGGAGACTTGTTTTGAGTAAATGAACAACACACGGATTGTACACAAGATCGAAATTCTGAGTAGCCGGTTTTGTTTATTGTTTCTGAGAAAATATTAACGCGATAATTTTTGTAATGTTCTTTCTGTAAGAAATAATAAGAGAGGAGACCCTCAAATCTTTTGATTATTAATAATTTATAAGTTTAGTTTTTAAGCAGACTCACGACACAACTAGTAGTGTAGTAACTAAGACATGAACCGAATTGCGCGGATTTATGTTGTTTTTAAAAATTAAAACAACCGCATAAGTACCTTAAGTAGAAGGAAAAGTGTACAATTACGTGAAACTATTGAGGACGCGAGTGCAATATTGAAGCTAAGTGTGCAATAAACAAAAGGAACTTTTATTTTGCAAACCTTTAAGAGAATATTGTTCGATTTATTTAAATAATCGAAATAAACGCGCAGCGTATTTTTTTTACAAGAAAAATGCAATACCGTCAAGAATCATTAGATACGAGATCTTTGGATTAGTGCAAATTGTTCCTAGTAGATTATCTTTTGTTTCATGGACTGTAAGTACTCTCCTTGTTTACTTCAGAAAACTTTCGTGTTAGTGACTTGGATGCGAGTACGCGTATTTTAACTGAATTAGGTAGCGTCTAGGGTAATTTTATTTTGTTTTGTGTTGTATTAAATTATGTTCGGTGGTTTAGCATGATCGAACCAAAAATGTTGTAATAGTTTTAAGAAACGCGGATCAAAATCTTTCAGTCGCTTGGTACTGGGGTAGTTCGACCATTCGGTTTGTTTTTTTTTGTTAGAAAAAACGTTTTAACGTTAAAACACCGACTGTGGGACAATCTGTGTATAAATTGTTATGCCTAACTTCAATAGAAAACCGGTCGTAATTATTAATTCTTTTATTGTTTCAAGTGTTTACGTTTTCCCTATTCTTTAATAAGCATTTGATATAAATATTAGGGTGGCAAGTCTAACCTACCCCCTTCACCGTTTGAGCTATCTGGCGTTCGTTAAGCTGAGTACTTGTTCTTAAAATTTTGTGACGTAACAAACTAACACTACCTTTTCTTAGTAAAGCAGTTTTGATATAGTTATTTATGTTATCAATGACAAAACGCATGATTTTGTGTAACGAATGAGATAATTAAAGTAATATCACATAAGTTACAAAATTATGTCTTCTTAACATACAATATTTTTTCTAAGTTTACAAACAAATGTTTAAAAATAATTGTGAGCAATGTTACCATGGTTAAAAATTCCAAGTAGCACAAAATTTTACTTTTCGTAACTAGTTACCAAAGTAAACTATTTTGACACCTACTTTGCTTATGAAAAATGTAACTTTTAAATTGTTTGTATAAAACTGCAAATTTACAGTTTGTTTTTCTTGAAAAATTAAGAATGTTTATAAGTTATTACAATAAGTTATTTAAAAAAAAGTTGTATATAATTAATTTTAAAACATCATTTATTTAAATAAAATTCAAATATTTTGAAATATTTATTGAAAATGCTTTTTTGGCTTCACCAATTTTATTAAAAGTTTAATCTACTATCCTCTATACAAAATTAACCACAAAGTTTAAGTTTGATTAAATTGGTAAAATTGAAAAATTTGAAATACTGCATGTGAGTGCTAAATAAAAAAATCTGGTTAAAGAACTGTTCTTAAAAACTCTAACACGTATTCCAAATTCAAAAGACTTTGTTACGGTTTTATTTTCTGAATATAAAACGTGTGTCCAGAGCAATATTAAAACGTGTGTCGCGAGTAATATGTTACGACGAAAGTCGTATTTGGCGCGTATTTTGCTAATTTTCTATTGGTAGAAAATAAAATTCTAGTTCGTTTCCTAGACGAACAGCAGACATTTTTTTTCTTCCGCACGGGTGGTTTAGCGTGCATCTTGAAACTGAAATTTAAACAAATCATTTATGTATGTTACAAGATTTTCAATAAAAATTATTGGTTAAGTTTAAATCTGGCGAAATTCTTTTACACATTACTTTTTTTTCTGTTTGTATTAATTTTAATTGCCACTTGAAATCTTTTTAGCACGTTTCTTGACTTTATGATTTTGCTGTGTGTTAAACCTGGATAACTCCTGAGGGTGCTAGAATGGCTGATTGAGACCTTCCTTGTCAATTAAAGGCAACACTATGGTTTTGCATTAGATAAGCTGCAGGCAACCGGTGGATATCACGTCTAACAGAGGTTGTTTGTGCTTCATAACTTTATCGAGGGAGCTTACCGCCTTCCGTTTTTCTTCGCACACCTCCCTTAAGAGTAATCCTGGAGTTACCTAACTTCCCAAACTGTCGATATCGTCGCTAGCAGAAATCTCTTATTCTAGGAACTGCATCCGACAGATTACAGTAAAGTTTTATTATTTAAGTAACTTATTCATTGTTAATGCGTGTGAAGCTCATGTACATATGACATGAAACGGCTTAATCTTTAGTTCTTAAGTAAATCTTTATTTGGTGTACTTCCATAACCGAACGTTTTTTTAACCAGCTCAATACGGGCTCGGGCGCTTCACTTAGAGCCATTGATGCAAAAAAAGCTTTTTGGGTTTGCGGAAGGTAATCTTAGTTTAAATCAGTGTCGTTGCAAGTTGGACCAGATAAATCGCCTTGTGTAAGTGACATGTGTACCCAGAGTCTTCTTATTAGCCAATCCTTAATTGGAACGTTAACATTAATTTTGGTGTAACTAAAGCTTACCTGTGAATCCGGCACATTAATTGCAAACCTTACTTATTATTAAGCGAGGCTACTGCTGACGTACTTGAATATATGCCACAGACTCTCTATTTCTGTGACATTCACTTATTACTATAAAATTTGTTTGTTGTTTTATTGAATTGTCTCTCTTTTTTATTGTTGTGTTTGATCTAGCGTATTAGGTTTTAAGTAAAACATGTTGATCTCCTGTTGGTCGGTTTTATTTCTTTCTTTTACCCAGCAGGTTGCGCCTTGTTAAACAGCAGTTTAACGCTTTAGAGACCCCCTTACCCTCCTCCGACTTTCTGACGAAGCCGGACGCTGTTGCTCTAACTATTATAAATACTTTATTCTCCACGAACCTAGTGCGTTACATTGATCCGTATTTCCTTTGGTTGTTTTTTTTTTTAGGTTGTTTCTCTAGAGCCGTCGTTAGTTGTAAACCTCAACCGTTACAACATTACAATAATATTTACTCAAGTATGTAAATTTCATTTAACATTATTTGTTAATCCGTAATATACCTAAAATCGTTGTCGTTTACTGTTTCAGATAACATTCAAAAGTAAGATCTAGGTCAAAATTTTTATTAATTCGTTGCTTTGCAATAATTTTTGATGTTTGTCCCTAGTCTCCTACCAAAAAATTATTTCCTGCTTTTACAATCTCTTCCTTCACAGCACCTGCACGTTAGTGAAAAACAACCATTTTTTGAAAATCTAGCGAAATATTTAAAATTAATTATGAGTGCTTGCCGTTTCCCTTTTCTGTACCCTGCCGAGGTGGTATTACAACCAAACAAAGCGTGCATTAAAGAAGAGAGTCACTCGTCTCACCAAGAGCCTCCTGCATTTCCGTAATAGAAAATATTTTCCTTGGGTGAGCTTTTGACGAGATCACGAGCATGAAGACATTTTGTCACTAACAGGTCTGTGCCTTCTCTAACAATCACAGCATTATTTTTATTCTTAGTTTCTAAGATATCAGTTGTACCTACGTGACGGTCAGAAGCGGTCTTGGTGTGAACTGTTGCGATTCCGCGTGGTGTCCAAATAATGCCACGAATCTTGCTTTGATTGGTGAGGTGGCAAGGAACTGTTATTGCGATAAGACTACTTGTACTTTTGGATCAACTTTGGATGACCATGTCTTAGATCTTTGTCTAATACGTTCAATGTTCTTTGTGCAACTCTCAGAGTATCCTTCGAACACCACTATAGTTCTACCGTGATAGTTAGCCCTGACGTACAAACTTTATAGGTATTTGACAAACGATATTGAAGGTCACTAGTCTTGGCCATACAACTCTGATGCAAGGGATCCCCTGAATCTATTACAAAGGTGACATCTTCGGAAAATTACTCGAAGGGGGAGCACAACTTCTTTATTGCAATAATTAATAACGCGAAAATAAAGTTAAAATAAAAGTAAAATGTTATTAGTAAAACACTCAGATTAACAAAGCATATGACGTTTTGAAGTGTTAGCAGCATTACATAAAGATGTTTACACTATAGCGTCACACGGCGTATATTCTTCGGAATTTTTGAGTTAGAGAAAATAAAATTATATATTCTGATTGGTTTTGATAGGTTTTACAAATTTTATTTTGATACTTTTTTTAATCCGATGCATAGAAATGGTCAAAAATTTACTTTAAACGAACGAATGACATTGAACGCAACCCAATTTAAGTTATTTTTGTTAGTTTAAAAGCAAGTTTCCTATACAATATGCGTTCAAAGTGTTCCTAATATTATAAAAATCAATTCTAAAAAAACCGTATTTTTTCATCAGAGCAAGATATAGCTTGTACGGTCTTTCGCGTTTATAGTGGCGCGGTTAAGAGCAGGTACATGTATTAGTTGTTCTCCTTTAATAGCATACGTATAAACAAAATAAAATATGATAGATTTTGCTATTGTATAGGTAGGTTTAACAAAACTGAGGGCCAGAAACTATAATCTAAAACTGTATATTAAATTTTCCTCTGCAGTTAGATATTGTAACCCGCAATTCAAAAAAATTTTTATCAAACTGGATGTGTAGAAATTAAATCTGATCTAAATCTAATTCTAATCTAAAGCTAAGATACACTTGTTATATTTTGCTCTGTTGTTCATGGAAAAGTTTAATAAAAAATTATTGAATCACGCGTTAGTGTTATGTAAAATATAATTAATTACTCTTCATAGTAAAAAAAACTATAATATAAGATTGCGATGTTTTTTGATTCAGAAATTAAACTTTCTCTGATAAAACATCAATTTTTGTCATCACAATAGTTTAAGAGGTTAATCATGGCCATTGCCCGAAAATCAATGTATTTTTATGAAAAATATTTATTTTTAAGTTAGAAAAGTATAAAATACACGTTAATGTAGTTGATCAAAAATTACTGCGATAAACATTACAATTGTTTTTACTTATCAATTTACAAATGGCTAATCTTGTATATTTGCACATTTAAAATAAGGTCTTGTTCAAAAGTTTTTTGTTACTTTTACTTCAAAACATTGTTTTAGAAATTATAATAACATTTTAAACTCCTGATTTTGTCCTTCTCATTGAATACTAAACGTTTACTTGTTTTAAATGTTTGAAATTTTGTGAATTACCCTTGCAATAACTTACATTTTAAGTCATAGATTTGGGCTCTAAGTTTGGTTAATTAGGTATTGAGTCTACCTATACAATAGCAAAATCTATCTCATTTTATTTTGTTTATATGTCAACGCAATTAATGGGAAACGACTAATTTATGTACATTTTCTACGTACGTTCGACCATTTAATGCTCCGTCCAAAATAAACGGACCAACAACCCGCTCTCTAATTATCCCACACCAAACATTTACACTATATCTCCCTTGATGCTGGACTTTTCCAAACCAGCGCGGATTATTTCGGGCCCAAAAGTGCGCATTATGTAAGTTTAATTGCCCATTACTACCGAAAGTGGCTTCGTCAGTTCACAACACATTTGACAGAAATTGAGGATTTTCTGCTACCATGTTTAATAGCCATTGGCAAAAATCTATTCTTCGGTTGAAATCCGGAGGAGTAAGGCCTTGGTGTAAGTTGATATGGTAGGGCTGTAGCCTAAAATAGCAAAAAATGTAAAAAAACATGGGAGTTTATAATTTGAGTGTAAAATAGATTAAACTTTATAAAAAGAGGTATACCTCTAACATACCTCTGGGTTTGAATAATGCGATGAACCGTACTTTGAGGAATACCCAAGTCTCGAGAAATTTCTCTAGTACTAATTTGGGTATTGATTTCTATAGATGCCAGGATATTAATAACGTTTTGTTCGTTATTTTGCCTATTTCTCCGATTCATGACAGGTCTACGGTTGCTACCGGTTGTTAACAGGCGCTGGGCTAAACGCACAAGCACGCAGCGATGGTATCGCGGTCGATTCGGATAACGCAAATAGATGGTGCAAGCAGCGATAATCCCATTTTGAAAACATTCAAAATAGATCGCCAGCATATTAAATGCTTCTTGGTTAGAAATCGGCATTTTAAAAAAAGATTACAAATTCAGAAAAGTGCACTTTGTGAATGTAAACACAACAAAATAATTTTCAAAATTACGATTGTCATTTTATAATGCATCGTGTTCCATTTGTTTAATTTTTCAAGGCCTAAAGTGTAGGATGCTTTTACTTTACTTTAAAACTAAGCTAAAACTTACCTTGTTTTTCATTATTGCGATTAAAAAGTTATACCTTATACTTTTTAATTTTCAAATATATTATATTTTTTGGCAAAGATGAACTGAACTACCTTCCCGTCTTTCTTTTCCCCAGACCACACACCATATTGCAAAAAAACAGCTTAAAACTTTACCCAAAGTACTAGATTTAAGGCATCAAATTTTACAAAGAATCTTTGTAAATTGTTCCAAAATAGAAGATCTAACATATTCAAATTCGGATATAGTATACCTATTTACGTTTTTAGGTTTACTTTTTAAATTAAAAGTTAGAATTACGACAGTAATATTAAAGTGACGATAAGTTCAAAATGCGTTTAGTCCTTTTGAGCAACATGAATGTTCTGATGATATATTATTTTTTAAGTAATACCTAAATGAATTTTATTTAGACTCACAAATGCCTCTTTAACATCTTATTCATTTTCCCAATATTTGAGGTTAGGAACGAGATTTTGAAAAATGGTATTCATTGGCCTATTAAAATGTTATTTGACTACTTTATCACAAAGAAAAAGTCATATCATCCTATTTGATTTTTTAATTTTTTTTTAATTTGTGTCATGGTGTCAAAACTAGCCCTCTGGCGGAGAAGGATTTAACTAAATTAACTATATTTTGGTTTTTTCTATAAGTGAGCCTTATTTTCTTAATTTGGAATGGATTTCTTGTAGATCTGTTGTCACATATTGAGTGGATGTTTTAGATGCAAATTAATAGAGGGTGAGCAAAAATGAAGTATAAAGATTAAATTGTAAAAAACGTAAAATTTAATTACAAATTAGATAAAATTATAAAAACAGGGGGTTTCTATTTCAAAAAATAGATTTTTACGTTTTTATATAAAAAAAACAGTATCGGTTCGCTGATGATAATAGCTTATGGCCCACATGCACGTAACAGTATACTTGCGCAAGTTTGGACTTGTACAAATAGACGTATTTTAGACGTGACCACACACGGCTCAAGCATGCTTGCACAAATATCATTTCACTGAGCGTGAGTGAGCGTACATGCATATAATTTCTTGAAAGTTGTTTTGTGCAATGAATGACGCAATTGCATTCGTTTCCTTCATTTTTGCGACGAAAAAACTGAAAACCGGATTATATGGACTAAAGACTGGTTAATAAAAAGAGAACAATATTTGCAGATTAGATTGTTGAATGAATTAAAATTTGCACCAGAGACTGGCATAACTATCTGCGTATAGATGAAAAAACTTATTTAAAACTTTTGCCATATATTAAAAAACAAATAACTGTTATGCGGCAATCCATATCACCGTACGAAAGATTAACAGCCACTTTAAGGTATCTCGCAACTGGAAGGAGCTAAGAAGACCTAAAATTTACCACAATAATATCACCTAAGGTTTTGGGTGTTATTATTTCTCAACCATGTGACGCGATTTACATAATATTGTCGAAAGATTATTTAAAGTTTCTAGAGCTAGACGCATTGTTGTGAATGAGTTCGGTATTTTATCTTCTAGATATAGAATATATAAAATTTAAATTAATATAGAACCAAAAAGTATTGAGAAGGTGGTAATGGCAAGCTGTTTTGCATAACTATTTAATGTCGGAATCTTCGAACTCATATAATTCCGCAGAATGTTTCGACCATAAAAACAGAGAAGATGGAATTATTGCTCCAGGTTTAAATTCAATTGAATTGTACATGGAACCTTTACTTTGAAAAAATTATTTGAAACCAGTATGTACAGGGTGTCCTATTTTCGATGTAATTGGGTGGTTTCAGGTATTATGCGAATTGATAGGGAAAAACCGTGGGCCGATTTTTGAAACAAATTCAATTGAGATATAGTGTAAATGTTTGGTGTGGGATAATTAGAGAACGGGTTGTTGGTCCGTTTATTTTGGACGGAGCATTAAAAGGTCGAAATACGTACATTTCTTAAAAAAAATTTTTCTAATTTTAATGAATGATATTCCGCTGGACGTCCGCCAAAATATGTTTTTCCAGCATGATGGTTGTCCCGCCCATTATGCATTTGCTGTTCGCCAGTATTTAGATGCCACCTTCCCTGACCGTTAGATCGGAAGAGGAAACCTGTTCCCTTGGCCTCCAAGGCAAGTTTTTGTAATGCTATTCGCCGTAAAATTGCTTCAGTATTTAACACAAGAATCTTTGGATGTTGCATTTTGGAATGATTCTGTTTATAATTACTAATTGGGTCTCCCAATTTAACCTGCCTTGATTTTTATCTCTGGGGAAGAATTAAGGATATAGTCTTAGCAACAAAGCCAACTTCCCGCGAGGATATGATTGCAAAAATCAGGAATGCCATCTTAAACATCACAAGAGCTGAAGTTGAGAATGCTGTTCTTTCAACACATCAGCGTCTTCAGATGTGCATCCAAAATAACGGAGGTATTTTGAACACCTAGGTCGCCATTAGATCCCTTTTTTAACTTTAATGAGTTTTATTAAAAACTGTTCTTTTAGAACCACAGACTATTTCATAAAAAGAATTCCGTAAAGTAACTATATTGTACCTACTAAAATCTTTTGTAAATGGTTTCAAAATAGATGGTCTAACATATTCGAATTCGGATATAGTATACCTATTTAGGTTTTAGGCTTACTTTTTAAATTAAAGGTTAGAATTACAAGAGTAATATTAAAGTGACAATAAGTTCAAAATGCGTTTAGTCCCTTTAGAGCAACATGAATGTTCTGATGATATATATTTTTTTAAATAATACCTAAATGAATTCTATTTAGACTCACAATTGTCTCTTTAAAATCTTATTCATTTTGTGCTAAATTCTTTAATAGTTTTAGAAAATTTACCGCGAAATCCTCTATCGTCAAACATCCATTATTCTCATTTTCTCAATATTTGAGGTTAGGAACGAGATTTTGAAAAATGGTTTTCACTGGCCTATTTCAATGTTATTTGGCTACTTTATCATAAAGAAAAAGTCATATGATTCCATTTGATTTTTTTGATTTCTTTTAATTTGGGTCATAGTGTGAAAACTAGCCCCCTGGCGGAGAAGAATTTTACTAAATTAACTATGTTCTTATTGCTTAAGGAATCCTCTTTTCAACGATACCAAATTTGTTAAAATCGGTAAAACCGTTAAGAAGTTAAAGCAAGTTAATAGCAAAAACAATTGAACACCCCCCGCCATCTTTGTTTTTGAAATACCTGAACTTTTGTTTTTACGAAAATGATAGATAAACTGGTTCTCTTTACAAACAGGACAAAATTTTTTTATTTATAATGTGAAATTTATAGAAAACTCAATTTAAAAATGTAAAATGGCAGTTACGCCCTCTGGTGGTCATTTTTAAAACTTGAAAATATTTTCCTGCAATTTTTCATGGCCGATTTACTTAATATTTTTTTTACATACGACGAACGGTTCCCGAGATATGGCCAAGAAACAGTCTTATTAGGTCACCCGGTACATTTCAGTGAATGTTTTTAATTTGTTATATGTTGTATACAACAAAAGCTAGTTAATTATATTCTAATTTATTCAACAGACAAATTACAAAACGTGTTTTTGATCCGCATCGAGTAAGTCATCTATCATAAGTAAAAAGTTTTATAATTTTACACTGAAGGTATATATTTACCTTTACTGGTATAATTAAATAGCAACTTATTCTTTAATTGTAGCAAAAACGCAAAATTTGCCTCTAATGAAGAATATATTTAGAACGTATCTTAGGAGTAAAATTAAGCTTTCTTTATTATCGTACGCTTGAACGTCTTTTCTTATATTTTCAGTTTGTTCTTCAAAACTTCCATAATAACAAACTTAGTTAACAATGGCTATTTATAATAAGTACCTACCTAAGAAATCAAATTATTTTTTAATGTATTTTACGCTACATCAAAGAAAAACAATGTTAACAATATTTAAGATGACCTTTTTGTTGCCACAATAACCTGAATAAATAAAAAAAACACAAATAAAAAAAAACCTCAACACGCATAAGAAATATTTGTGTGCTTTATTACTTACTGTATGTTCTCGTCAAATTCTTGTAATTTTTCTTTTGCTTCTCTTCTTATCCTTGAATTTAAATGTGTGTTATAACGTTTATGGCGCCAATATATTTATATGAAACACTTTTTTTTTTAGTTTGTTAGTATAAGTAGGTTAGTTTGCGTGGTTACGATTCGAACCCATCAAATCCATTCGTACAGCAATAAAAAAAAGTGCATGAAAGCTTACTGTTTAAATAAAGCATAAACTTCAAAATAAAAAGTACTATTTTCCATTGTGCTCGATGTCTATTGTGCTACAACAATGTATGAGACCCTTTTTAAACTTCATTGCTTTATTTGAACAACTTTATAAAAATACGGCAAGTAAATAAAACTTAATTGGCTTATCGCCAAACGTCGTTTTTATTTCGTAGATTTAAGGTAAAAACGTAAATGTTTATTATCAACTTATAATTCGATCATTTCGATATTCCCATGAAACTAAATCAGTTACGAGATTGAGTTACAAACTTTTTATGAAAGGTAAAAGTTGTGGACTTACATATTCCATACCCTTGTCAAACCGATTTCATCGTTAAACTATTTATGAGTTGGTTAAGTTTGATGAAGATAGATTTCATTTGACGTAAAGAGGTTATACGTAACAAAAACTTAAGCGGTTTCTGCTTTTGCAATAAATAAAAATGTTAGTGCATTTAGTCTTTGAGGATCTAAAAAATTTATTGCTCTTATGTCGTTTTTGTCGTTAAGTAGGCAGTGTGTAAAATATTAAGCCAAACCGTGCTATAAATCCTAAACAAAACATTTAGGGTTAAAGTACACAGCAATTGAAAGTTTGTAATATTTCGATTTTTCAGAAACGACTAAAACATCAACAGTGATATATGGAAATATTGTCCTCTTTTGGATATTTTCTAATTTATTGCAAATTACTGTACATTTGCATATAAACCTCAAAATTTATGGCTAAAAGAGAAACAAAACCTAATCCGCACAGAGCTTTTCTAAAATTGCCAATAAGTAAAAAAATCAATCCATTTAATGCCAAATATCAATGCATACAAATGCCTAAACAACCGAAGCATAATAAGACACGAAGTCCTGCATTGTAGCTCTACGAAAATGATTTTATTACTTTTTTACATTATTATGTATTTATAGATTCTTTTAACGCACACAATTTCAATATAAATGATGTTAAATTTATACTTTTGTTGTATTGTAACAAATTTAAATTAAAGTGTTTTGCAGAAAGCGAATAAAAAAAAGTGTGAGTCAAAGCCAATTGGTATGCTTTGTCGCTTTCTTTTACTCGAAATGCACAAAAAACTAATTTAAAAACTCTATTACTAATTGTGTAAGAATTTAAATCTTTACTAAACCATTAAAACAAACTCACCGTAACTATAGTTAATGGCTAAAAAGGATTTATTTTTATTTAATATTTTATTATGTATTATGATTATTAATAATATACTTTTTTTTGGGTTCTTGTGAGTTGAATATATTTTTCAATGTAGTGTCTTTGAGTATATTTACAACAAAGCCAAATTAATCACACATATACCTTGTATTATTAATTTTACCTTTCACTAAAATTCCTTTGGTCCCTGCATAGGCGCAATTTTTGTGCGCATTTTGGCGCAGTCAATATTAGGCCAGAGCCGTTACAAGTGATTTGAAGCTGAGAAGGAATGAGCTTTTAAAGTAGAAAACAGTTTATCGCAATTTTTGGCACAATAACTTACTATGAGAAATAACAATACTTTTAAAGATATGGACAGGCAGGCGGAGCCAGCCTGGCCATTTCTTGAGGTCTGGAAGACCACTTTCCCGCCGTGGTTTACACATATTTTTTTCCTACACCACGTTATCGGTTTATTTGTTTGCACAAATTAAAAAAAAATATTGAACTTTATTTAAGAAATACAAGTATTTAATATTTTTTATTTTTATTTTAATTAATAATAAATGTTATAAAGTATGAAACATTTATAAAAATTGAAGTAAAAAATGTAAATACAATAATATGGTATCGATTAATCAACTTCAACCTTTCTTAAATGTTTCATACTATATAACTATAACACTCATTAATTAATACCTTTTAATTATTATTTGTAACATTGATTTTAAATGTTGATTAATTATTGAACAGCTAAGGAAAGAAGTCCCTTGCTTGGATAAATTTGACTGTAATGGTTCAGAAAATGTAACTGAAGATGATTTTTCTGTGTAAGTTGAAAGGACAGTTTCGCTGGTGACTGATGATTCAGTAGTTACAGCGCCCAGACTACTACTACTACTCGTAGATTTATCCCATAATTTATTATGCCTGCTATCTAATAGTATATTATACACCAAGGTTGTGAACGGGCATTTATTGCTTCGCCAATATACCTTGCATCATTTGAATATTGGGTTTCAGAAATTGACACTTGTAATTCATTTAGGAATGGCAAGTGTTCACCACATACTCGTTAAGTTTTTAGAGTCGACATTTTTATGCAACAGATCGGACCTTCCAGATTCTGTTAACCATTCAAAATACCTACAACAAAATGTTTGTAATTTACTTAAAATTCTTGATGTAACTTAACTCGCCTGGTTAAATCTCCTTTGGGAAACCTGAAAACTGATTCTACCACCATATTTAATAAATAAAAATTCAGGTTATGTATTTGCGGATATGGGATGGGGGCGCGAATTTTAAACTAATGGCATTTTTTATTCAAATAATTTTATTGTGTTAGGTAATTTTAAGCAGCAAATAAGTTAAAGATAATCACCTGGATATACAAAATTATCTTTCACTCTGTTTTTGTTAAACAACTATTCTTAGATTCTCAAAAATTGAATTTGTCCATTATTAACCTAGGTCAACAATAGAAAAAATTATTAACCACTAATAGAGAAATTCAACTTCTCAGTTGGCTAGGAGACGCAATAATTGTCCACGTCACAGCTAGTAGTGAAAAAAAGTTTTTTGGCTACAGCTATCTTATTGTTTAAACAATCTTCAACATAGCCCTTCGCTATGCTGGCGGATTTCCATCCGCCAAGCCTTTGAGTGCTAGATATCTGCTCCTGAGTTTGCCAGAAGTGTCACTGATGTCCTTCTAAAAGTGTGTCCTGTATACTCTTTAGGATTAGGAAGATTTAAATAAGCAGCTATTTACAGAAGGTATCGCTCCAATTGTGTGATGTCCTACATTCTGAGCTGCACATTTTCAATGATATTTAATAAATAATCGTCAAAATTCATATTATCAGGACGCAGGCTGAAATATTTTTGCATATGGATATGACATCAATAAAATTTTGTTTTCAACATTACAAACAGTAAAAGTTCTTTGTGTATAGGGTTTCGTATCTGGTACATGTATTATTAAAACATCATCTTTAACTATAACACCATCCATCTTCATGTTTGTGAGTTCGTTAGTTCGACTGGCACCCGAGATCCCAATGATTAATAAGACCTAAAACAATCTTTCAATAATATTAATTCTGAATAATTTTTTTTTGGACGTTGGTCGACCGCCTTGGTCGACTCAAGTGGCCCATTCCCCGGTCAACCATGACCCATGGCATCACCTTTCGGTATTCTTCGCCGGGTCATGGCCTCGTCTTACATTACAGGTGTTTATAACAATTCGAACGCAATATTGTTTATGGAGTTAATAATATAATTTGTTATTAATGCTATGTTAAACTTAAATTATTATATATAGAAAGAAAAAACAAAATACATAAATTTGTAACTTTGACAATAATGTGATACTTATTGCTACACCGCATGTTAATTTTTTTCTTTGTAGCGCACATTTTTTTCAGATTTTATTCTATTACATACTATAATTAGGTATATACATCTGAATTGGGTTCTTCCGGTATTTATATCGTTGCCTAAGTTCTCGTTATAACTTCTAATTATCATTGTTACTTCTTTCTCTTTTTTTCGTTTCTTTAGTTGAGATTATTTGTAACCATATTATTGATACTTGCCCATCCCCTTGTGAGGCTAGCATATACTCAACAGTATTTTCAGGTAGAAGGGTTGCGTTGATTGTCTGTTCAGCTTGCAATCTTTGTTTTCTCCAGAATGAGCATTCATAGAAAGTGTGATATACGGTATCTTCAGGAGCCATACAGTAGTCGCATGTGGGTGTTTGTCTCTTTTGAACCTGTGTAGGTAAGCATTAAAGCATCCATGGCCACTTAAGAATTGGGACAGGTAATAGTTGACTTCGCCGTGTTTCCTGGAGTACCATGGAATAATTTGCGGATCAACTTTTTTGTCCACTGTGCGGTTGTTGAGTGCTGAGACCAGCTGTTTTCCCACGTTAAAAGTGTTTGAGCTCTGGCTTCCTTTTTCCGATCTTTTTGTTTGCACCCCCCTCGTACGAACGTTCTGTCGCCAGCAAATTTAAAGGAATAGTGGCCGCAATGACAAGTAAGGCTTCCGTAGACGTAGTGCGGTACGCCTTGCAAATGTTTATAGTCATTTTCCTCTGTATTCTTCTCAGAAGTTCAACGTATTTCCTACGTGTTAGCCAGTCCACCCAGACTGGTGCCGCATATAGAATGGTTGAAATCACGACTTGCATAATTATTTTCCGCTTACTTGCCCTAATGATATCTTTGCTAAAGAATAGTTTATTGAGCGCCTTGCAGTAGGTTTCTGCTTTTCAACCTTTTTACAATATGCAGACCAAGATTGCAATTATGTCCAATATAGCACCCCAAATATTTAATCTCTCGAACGCTAGTAATTTGTTCATCACCTATAGTGACATTAACGGATTTCAGTTTAATCCTTCCCGATAGAATCAGCACTTCACTTTTTCCCTCGCAAGCCTCAAGCCTAAACGATGCAGGCATTTTTCTATAGTTGCTAGGGTTCTATTTGCTTTGTTCTCAAGGGATAGTCTGTTGTTGTCGCTTATGACTAACGTTAGATCGTCTGCGTATGCTATGGAGACTGCGCCAGGAGAAGTCTGCAGCAGAGGACTTCGTTGTAAAGGATATTCCATAACGTTGGCCCTAGGACTGACCCTTGAGGAACACCGCAGGATAAGCTTCAAGGTCTTCGAGTGAGATATAATGAGCGTTCTATTAGACAGGTAACTCCTAATAATGTTGGTTAAGTATGGGCTGATGTTAAAGTTTAGGAGCGCATTTACTATCTTTTCCCAGCTGGCTTCGTTAAACGCGTTCTTTATGTCCAGCGTAACCATTATGACAAATTTACCTTTTTCCTCTCAGTCCAATAAACTTCCAAAACTTTCCGAATGGCATCGACAGTTGATACCCCTTCCTGAAACCGAACTGTCTTTCAGAGATGTTCCCATTTTCTTTAATCTCCTCTAGGAGCCTTGAGTTTATTATTCGTTCAAAAGTTTCCCCACAGAGTTCAGAAGGCTTATTGGTCTATAGGATGTGTTTTGTGTTCCATTTAACTTTTTCTCAATAAGTATAAGGTTTGCTGTCTTCCAGGATGCCGGGAACATGCAACCATTCAGCAAAGTTGTGAAAACTTTTTAAAAACTCCAGGGATCGTTAGGGAATGCTTTTAACCACATCAGGCGGTATCCCGTCAGGGCCAGGGGCCTTTCTGGTCTTGATCGACCTGGCTGCGTTTAAGATTTCTTGCTCACTTATTTCTACGATGGATGTACGATTACTATAATGGGTATGTTCCCAATTTATTATAGATTTGATAGGAAAAGTTCGTTTGCAACTTTTAAGGCCCGCACACCATCAAGATTAACAGGTGATGAGACCTTAAGTTTTTTGCTACTATTTTGTAGCCCAATCCCCACAGGTCGTTTTCTAAATCCTTGCAAACATTCTCCCAAGCAGTTTTTTTAGAGTGTTATTGCTTTTTGAGTTTCCTCTTGATGGTATTGTAACTGTCCCCACAGGAGTCTGCATTATTGTTTTTGGTACGGCATCTTTGTGCTTTACGTCTAGCAATATTGCATTCCTTCTTTAACTTGCTAATGTCGGGGTTCCACCAGTACGCTGTCTTACGAGATTTGTGGGATGTTTTATCCGTGGTACTTTTAAGGTAAAGCACACAGGCTTGCCTTAATGATGTGTCCAGAAGTTCCGCGGCATTTACGTGGTTCAAATCTTGTTGGGTGTTAAAGATAGTTTTGATATAGTTGATAATGTTGGGCATCGCATGCACCGCAAATCTATACACTGGAGAGCGAGGTAATGTAGGAGTAAGCGTGACGCTGCCAGTTTCGAGGTAGTCGAAGAATATGTACCGATGTTGAGTTAGATTTTCTTCTAGAGACCCTCCAATTCCGTATTTTCCGTACGTTGTTAGAGGACGTCAGCGTAATGTCAATTATGGAAGAACCATTTTTATTAGCAAATGTTGGAGTATTACCATAATTTAAAATGTTAAAGTCGTATGTATTGCACCACTCTATTATAGTTGACCCCTTTCTATCTTCTATACTCGACCCCATGCAAGATTTTTGCATTGAAACTCACTTATCGTGTGTGTTTTTTTATGAAGGTTATCCATGGTGGAAAATTCAATATGACATTGGCAATGTCAATATCTTTCGCGTGGGGTAACATAAAAAGACGTATACTTAAACCTTATCTATGAGTGCGCTTATAAAACACTCACCCATGGTAAACTTTTGAGGGGAAGTTTTTCCTGAGAAATATAGATAGCTACATTTTTGTAGCGTTTGTGTACCAGCCACAGTGGTCAAGGTTGTCTTATGTTCGGTTCCTGCTAAGGCGATGTCGATGTTATATGCGAGGCAGTTGTGTTTATAGAGGTCACTGGCTGCGTAGCTTCTGCCCAGGTTAATTTGCAAGATTTTGAACGCGAAGGTAAGTGTAATACGACGAACTTGCGATTTGTTTTTGTTGGCGCTTAACCAGTTTTCGATATGTTGGGCACCTCTATAGTTTCGGACCTTGTGACCATCTTCCTTGTATAGGTAACAAACTGGGGAGTTGTTGGTAGGTGTTACAAGAGAGGCCAGCTTAAAAATTCTGAATAATAGTAAGCATTGCCTTTGCCAACAAATGGCGTTTCACTCTGAAGCAAAACAAAGAAAATTTTCAATATCGTTTTGATTAAAGATTTTTGATTTTTTAAACATACCTTCTTGGTAGAACACCATCGAATAAATTGATTGTACTGGAGGTTATATTTGGTTTTAGATTTTGCAGGTAGTAAATCCAGTGTAACTTCTTTCGCCTTGTCACTTATTTCAGGTGGAGTACAGTACTCCAGGAATTCTTCCATAGAATCTTCTTCCAGTCTACTTAATTTATTAAAAATTACACTATTGCAAACGCATCAATATTTAAGATAACACCTATGACCTATAACCTACGTTGTGCTTTGTTTCCGGAAACACAGAAACCGGAGCACTTGTGGTAGAAACACAGAATAACACTAAAACCAAAGATTACACTAAAGCAACAGTCAGCAGCCATGTCTTCGGGTAGATCAAGGTGTAGGGGTCAGTTACTACTTCAGAACATTTGTTTATGTTTACAGTCATTTTCCATTTCTGTAAGCTTTTTAGAACGAAAAGGTCGAAATTTTAATTTTTATTAAGGAGCGTTTATGTGAGTTGTAAGAGATTTGTATTTAACTTGAAATAAATTAAACTTTGCTTTTTGGCCTAAAGTGAGATCATGGGCTTTAAATGTTAATTTTATTTTATTTACATTGTAACAGAACTAATAAGAGCCAAAGCACGTGTTGAAATTAAGTGTATAGTTTCATTTACCGGCTGATAAAGAATGTTCAGAAAGTGAGGCGACATCGTCATAGAGTTCATTCTGCAAAAGTTTTCATTTCGTAGGAGACTTGGGCATCTCTGACTTGACTTGGGTTTGACAAAAGGAAAGGTTTAGCTTGAAGTCAGTGATTGCATGAGCGTTGTTGAAGTAATATTGTTATTATGATAATATGAAGTAAATGCGCTTGCTTATTTAGATCCATTTGACGATAAAGAGGTTGATGGTTTCGTAAAAACTGATTAACAGCGATTAACTTTGTTCCTGTGATTATTAACGTAAGAGAAACAAATATCCTCCCCGTTCTTCAAAATTAGGATTAGTTGCGTTCTGAAATATGCTAACATCGATTGAGTGATACTGTATATTATTCTCGTTCTTGATTTCTAAACATTCTCACAGTAAATTTGTTTCTGAATAATTTGCATAAACAGTTGACGTCGCACGTCATTTATCATAAGCTGAAAACCATACATAATAAAACTTTCATAAAGCACAATAAAAATTTAATAATGATTGTAAAGACACCTACCTAGCGGGAAAGTTTACAAATTATTTTCTGGGCTAGAGCCGTTTCTCGTATACTTTGTCAGGCTAGCCGTAGAAGGACTGCCGGTAAAATCATACTTTCTGAAGTAGGATAAAAATATTTTTATACGAAATATGGTAAAAATTTTGTTTTTTTTCTGATGTTGTAGAAAAATATATATATTATTAACTCATATTCTTTTTATTCCTGAATCAACGTGTTGCCCTGTATGTGTAAACATTATAAAAATCTTCCAGTTCATTGCAAACTTCGAAAACTGTGATCACTGTTAATACAAACTTTGCTAAAAACTTTCAGACCTTTCACGACCTTGTCTAAGTCCACTCTGAGTTTCCGTGGATCATATCGAAACTCGTTATCATTATCTTGGAGATAATTGTGTACAGATTCACCGCATACAAAGTGTCTACTTGCATGAAAATAGAAAGCATTTTCAACACATTTTAAGTCCCATTCCAATTATCTATTTAATATTTATTTTCAGAAAACTAAAAAAATACTTTTAATCTATTTATTAGGACAGTATAGTATTCTAATTGTCTAGTCAAAGATAAGTTTGAACAAAGTAAAACACGCACGCATAACATGCCATTTTTTTAACAAAAACAATAAAGTACAAATCAACAAACCCCGGCAATTTGAACAAATGCCCTAGGAGCCAATATTTGAGGTGCTACGCGCCAACAGTAAAATGAAACAATAAATTATTTTTTTTTTTTTGTCATTTGTAATGCGTCAGGATTAAACTGGTGAAAAAAGAAGTGAAAACGTGGTTTATAAGTTTGTCTAGTTATATATTTTACTTTCTAAAGACTTCTTTGGAATTTTTACGTTGTTAGCCAAATGATATGTACAATGCAGGTACTCGTACAAAACAATGACAGTTTTATGCTGACATGTCCTCAAAAATATTCAATTACATAATTAACAATAAGGGTTTTGAAATAGTTTTTGCTCGATATTAAAAAAGATGTTATGGCATTATGTCTGCATTGTTTGATAAATGTATTAATTTAGTCTCATTTAAAACTTTATATGAAACTATAAACGAAGACTTTATTGAAAGTACATATTATAAATATACAGAGGGCCCATTAGTGCGAGAAGGTGGATATCTCAGAAAATATTGGGAGTTACAAAAAATTTCGCAATGTGTTGTGAAAGTTGCACATTTAAAAACTATTTTTGTTTATACAGGAGTTTCGTAAAAGTGCGACATACCAAAGTTATGTTTTTTAAATGAAACAACCCATTTTTTATTACAAATTTCGATTCCTTAGGAAATTCTATCTGAACGTTTTCTCCGGAAAAAATTCTGAAAAACTGATATTTTGGAAAAGTTGTTGTTTTCTTTTAAAAATTTTTGCATAGACGTATAATCAAATTCTGAACAACTTTTCTCTTAAGCATTTTTCAATATTTTGTCATCTAACTTCAATTTTTACATATTTAAGTGGATATTTTTTAAATTTGCCGCCATGACAGTGGTCACATGACATTTGTCAAAGTGTTTTTTTGTCATTCAATATGCTGAATTCATTTGCCAAAAGAAATTTTTGGTTATTTTAATTACAAAAATTTTTCCCATTTGATACAAACTCTTTGCCGGTCACAGTATTACTTTATTATATAACATAAACATATTCTAGAGATTACTTATTACGTATTCAGCAATCTAATGCGTGTTTAATGTTATACAATAACTACTCATTTTAATGAAACTTTTTTAAAAAAACTTATTGCAAATGAAAACAGATACGTTTGTATTACGTGTTAAAATATTCAAAAAATGTTAAAAACCCGTTTAGTATCGCAATTAATATGGTTGATTAAATAGATATTTATTACGTAAAATGCTTAAAAGAGTGAGAATGAAAATGAGACTACTCGTAGAGGAATTCGTAAAAATCTAAAAATAGAAGACCAAAAATAAGATCAAATTTGTTAAATTATTGAAGATTAAAAATAAATTGTTGACGAACAGGAAATACTAATTTCGGGTAGAACAAAACAATCATATCGATTCATGAAAGTTTACTAAACTGTTCCACCCTATTCTTGTTAAATTGTAAATAATAAAGGAAGCCCAAGGTTAATAATCTTTAAAGTAGATATGATTAATTATTTAACCATGTAGAACCTAGATGTTCAACTTTTGTTTTCATAATGGTACTTACGTAATCTTAACAATTCTGAGATAACGCAGATAAGTTGATTTCAAAGATCAGAATTGAGAAAGAAAATTCAAATAACTATTTGACAAAAAATGAATATTTTGAAAGTCTGACTACAAAAGTAATTTGTAAAATCAATCCAAATGCCTCATCATAAACGTTTTACGTTGACTGTGCATCGATGACTTAATATTAATGTAAACAAAATCGATCACGAGACCTATTAATGAACAATGTTAGTATAGGCATCTAAGCATACATAATCAGTACATAAAGTTCCCATTTTATCTGTCAATTAACCATTATTATTATTATTATTATTATTATTATTATTATTATTATTATTATTATTATTATTATTATTATTATTATTATTATTATTAATTATAATAAATATTCAACTTGTTCATACAAACTTTGAGACATTTTTAATCTGTACGCAATATTCAGATGATAACACTTTGTTACGTTTTTATTTCCCGTATTTAGGACGTAGGTTTAATCCGAAAAGTCGTATTTGGCGCGCACGCTGCTAATTTGCTATTGGTGGAAATAAAATTCGATTGAATTTTCAAGACAGACAACGGATATTTTCTTTTCTCGTTTGATACACGTGGGTGTTTTAGCATTTGCTCTAAAGTAAAATTTTCACCAAAACTATTTAATGTGGGCTTTACAATTTCCAATACAAATTGGCGTTACGTTTAATCTGCTACATTCACCGTGACTATTTGTGTTTCTTTTCTATTTGTTTTAATTTTGATTGCTACATATCTTTTTAGCACGTTGTGTTCGGCATTGTATGCTCGTTGTGAACGATACTAGAATAACACTCAAGGGTGCTGGAGTAGCTAATTAAGAACCTTCCTATAAATGAACAGCAGCACCACGGTTCCGCAGCAATTAGGCCGCAGACCAACGGTGAATACCACGTCTACAGAGGTTGGCTATGTTGAATACTTCCAGCGAGGAGTCACTTGTGTGCTGTTCTTTTCCGCACACCACCCTAAGAGGAATCCTGGGTCTATCTACCTTCCCCGAACTGTCGATACCGTCGCTAGCAGAATACTTTTATTCCCAGAACTACACTAGACGTTTACAGCTAACTTTTAGTATTTAAAATCACTTACTCATAAATAGTAAGGCATATGAAGCTCGAGTACAGATGACATAAAACAGCTCAATAGTTAATACTTAAGTAACTTTATTCGGTGTATTTTCTTCAACCAGAAGTTTGTTTTAAATCAGCTCAATAAGAGCTGCTTAATTTCGAACGGTTTTGGGAGGTACTTACCTTTGTTTTGTTGTTTAGATTTAGTATAACTTGCCGTGTAAATGATATGTGTACGCAGAGACTTAATAACAGCTACTTTTAATTTGAATGAGAACTCTTAACTCAAGCGTTTAACTAAAACTTACCTAAAATTCGACATCTTAACTAAAGTCTGATTTATTGTACGCAAGGCTGCTGCTAACGCATCGTAACTATATGCGACAGTCTCTCTATTTCTGTCACATTATCCTATTATTTTAATATTTGTTTGTTATACTGTATTGTTTGTCTCTCCTCTCTGGGTTGTGTTCAATTTAGCATATTAGATTTTAAGTTAAACCTGTTGATCTCCGGTTGGTCGGTTTTATTTCTTTCTTAACTCAGCAGGTGGCTCCTTGTTATCTCAGCAATCAGATTTCCTATAACTATTCAGGAATCCACGCAACTCCCTGATGAAGCCGGACGCTGCTGCTTTAACTATTATAAATATTTTTATCCTCCACCAATTTAGTTCTCTTTATTGTTCTTTCTAGGTTGTACTGCTAAAACGGTCGCTTTTTTGATTTTTTGTAAACTACCACCGTTACAACTTAATAACATTTAAAGGCGTACAAATCATCTATTTACAAACTACTCTCTAAAAAAATCAAAACTATTAAAAGCAATGGCTTGATAAACACCCGAGTCCTAAAAATATTTTTGGTACTACTTAAACGAAATATTTTTTTATAAACTCTATATGCAAATGTTTTATCAAATAACAAAACCATTAAGGTAAAACCAAGCTACCAAGAATCCTAATGTAATATGTATCATACAAAAATGTTGCAAAACCATTACCAGTATTGAGCACATGCAGGATAATCAATCTTGTCTCAATAAGTTGATGGACCGCTTGCACACATTAAGGATATGATGTTTGGTATGATGTAATAAATTATTATCGAAAGTTCAGCTTGTTTACTGGCAACGTAGAGATGTACTTAGGTTTCGTGCATAATTTACCAAACATTGTCAACCTCTTCTGGTGTGGTTTTTATAGGTGCATCATTATTTTTATTAAGCACCAATCATTTCTCACTAAAAAATTTAATACACCTTGTTTTGTTGTGATGAAACTATTGTATTTTTGACGCAACAATTGGAATTGAGTATCTCAATTCTTTATTGACTCAGTCACTTTAATTAAAATACTGTTAGCAAATAGTCATATAAAAAAAGGTAAAGAATGATCAAAGCTTACAAAGTAGTAATAATGAAGTTAGGTTATGTCAGAGGTTATATCATACATTTCAAAATGGTGGTGAGTTCAAAGCTGTACTTTCCAAAGGTATTTTTCTAAAATTATTAAATTATAATTTTATTAAAATTACGAAGTATGGTCGACGGAAAAGTTATGTAACTAACTCTTGAATTAAACAGCGATTTACAATCTCACTAGGCTCACGCGTTAAAATATCTCGGTTGTTAATTGCCATTATTAATACACTCGTTTGTTAAGTAACTATTAAGAAATCGGAAATCTGCAAAATTAATTGTAAATACTGTAAAACAGTGTGTATCGGGAAAACTAAGTAACTAATCAGAATTCATTTTAAGGTACTATGTTGTTACACATATGTTTGTATATACTTATAAAGTAGACGTTAGTACGTTAAATAATAAAGTAGATTATACAAAGAAAACTTGATCCACATCAAAATTGATTACAATAATCATGAACCATTTATAATAGTTTTTTTGGTGTTTTTTTGTTTCAATCTAAAAAAATATGTTTTTATATAGCTCAGAGCTGTAAGTACAAAAATCTAAATTCTTCACACCATTAATTGATAAGAATTGCATTCAACAAATCACAAATTTAAGGCTCAATTAGACATTCAATTAGAATAACCCATTTGTTTTATAGTCCTATAGTTTCCAAGATCTCAAGTGCGTCACCGTATTTGCATTCAAATGGGATAATCAACCACAGCAAACACTAAAATACGTTTTACAGTCAACAATATTCTCTTGCTTTATTACATTCGTAATTCAGTCAAAACGAATTGAAAACACACGAATACGAAAAAAGTTTGTAAGGCACCACTGCAATTTCGCCTGAAGCAAATTAGAGAAAGAACTCGCAGAACTGTTAAATTTGCGCCAAGTTAATTATGCTTTCTGTAAATGACTCTATTGCCTTTGACTATAATTTAGAATATTCGAATTAACTGGTGAACTATTCTCTAGCCTAATCCGATCCCTTGCGCACCGAAGTTGAATTCAAATCTCACGTTTCAATCTTAATTAAAATACTGACTACGAAAATATTTAGATGAGATTATTTGAATAACTCCGATTACGTATTTTTAATGAAAGCGATATGAAATTGTTCGACGTTAGCTTAAAGCTATTTTGGATTTTGTTACTGTGTATTTTTGACTTTCATGAACGTTTATTGCCGGGAATTTATTATAACTGTGACAGTCTTTATAAGTGAGCAAATTTCATACTGTTAGAAAATTGATTGCGTACTGCATTACTCTAAATCTTCGCAGGAAGTGAATTATTTTAAATTAAAAATGGATATGAAATTTTAAATTTTCTCTTGAATTTGTTGCAGGGTTCTAAATTGGATATACGTTATATATACTTAGCCGTTCTTAGTAGTAATAGTAGTTGCTCCTCAACATCACAATTTAAACCACGCGCAATTTGCTTACTCCATTATCTAATTTGGGGCAATTTAAGCTTTTAAAGAGCACTTGAAAAGGGAGTTATCTGATTTTATTCAGTTTGTCTTTATTTTTGGGTTTCTTATATTGGTTAAAGTTTTTATTCCACTTATGGTCTACTATTTATTTTTTTTAATGTTTAGGGTAAATAGAACTAAAGATAGAAGTAAACATATTTTTGATTTTTCAAATAAAGTTGGTATTCTGGTTATATTTGGTAGGAGTATAATAAATTTAAATGCAAAAAGCTTAGAGTCAATGCTGTTGTTTTTTATTTCTGTGTTTACAAACATTCGCGGCCATTCGGTTCGCTTTGAGTCGGACTGAGGCAAGTTGTAATGGTTTCAGTTTACAAATAAACGAAGGCTCTAGATGAAACTAAAAAAATAAAACAAAGTACGAATCGGTACGTCGTAGTAGGTTGGTAGAAATAAATTGTTTAGGTAGAACAGCAGCTTTCCGGAGTCGTCGTTGAGTGAGGGGGGGGTCCTTAAGGAGGTCAAAGAAATTAAACCGCTGTCCTAACAAAGCGCCACCTGCTGGAAAAGAGAGACAAATAAAACCGACCAACAGGAGATCAAAAGGTTTAACTTAATCTTAATACAAGATACACTAGACCAAACAAATTGACACAATAAATAACCATAAAAAGCAAGACAGGCAGTTAAAAATTTCTATAGTAACAGAAGAATGAGAAGGAGAAAGACTGTCCGGATATCGACACGTATCCTTAAGCAGTAGTCTCGCTTAATAATACAAAAATCTATACGAATAACGCACCTGATCTACAAATAAGCTTCAGCAACACAATTTGTAGTTTCAATTGAGTACTGTCTAATAGGAACACTTGGAGTACATATACCATTTACACACGGCAATTTATCGGGTCAAACATGCAACGACACTGACGTTTAAAACGTTTAAAAGTAACTTATCTAACGGGGTAAGTACCTCCCCCAAACCCAAAAGACTTTTGACTTCGCGACAACCGTTTAAATTGAAGTGTAAAACTGAGAGAGTGCATTCCTCTTTTTAAAGTTTTTTACATACACAAAGAACCTTACCAAAAATACGTTAACAGTTCTCTGAAAGATAAATAATCTACAAATTCAGAATTTAACCGTGGCTTGTAATTAGTGTACTGCTCGGTTTAAACATAACAAAATATTAGATTTACTTTATAAAAGCTACGACATTCAAACTTTTTCCTTAGAACAATAAAAATTCAGCAAAGTAAAATTCTATAAAACCCTTAATAAAAACATTTCTTTAAAAAAGCTTAATTGTGATAAATCAAAGATAAAGCATTTCACCTAGACTAATTTAAAAAAATATCAAATAAAATTTATAGTAAATACAGTACAACCCACCTAAAACGAATACTTCCATAAGACCAAAATCATTTATACGTTAAAGTGCTTTTGATTTATTAAGTTTTTAATGGTCGCCTTGTCGTCTTAAAGACTCTTAAAGTTTTAAGTATTTGATTATGTCTATTCAATTTCTTACTATCAAAGCACACACACCCACAACGACCACGATTTATAATTTTTTGCACATTTCAAAAAAGTAAGCAAGAAGACATTTTTATTGTGTTCTTACTTTTACACATTCTATAAAAACATTGTACTTTTTACTTATATACTGACTTCCAAAAAAAAATTGCAACACCTAGAAGTTTTTTATCGATTTTAATGAAATTTTCAGAAACATCTATTTTCATAAAAAACAAAGTGATGATTAAAATTTAAAAACAAAAGAACAAAAGCTAAAAGTATTTTCAATAATGAGTTGCTCAGCCACTTTTTGTAATACAGTCATCTAGACGGCTTGGCATGCTATCAATATCTATAGCTGCTTCTGGTATATCATCTCAAGTTTCTTGAATCCGTTGCTGAAGCTCGTGTAAATTATCTGAAGAGTGCGGTAAATTACCCAGTCGCCTACCAATCATATCCCATACATGTTTAATTGGCGACAAATCAGGCGACCGAGCAGGCCATTGGAGGACGGCAATGTTAGATTCTTCCAAAAACCGTGTTGTAGCCCTTGCCGTATGTAGGCGCGCATTATCTTGCTGGAAAATGGGATTTTGCAGCCCCTGAAAATATGGAAGGCCAACTGGATGTAGCACATTAGCAATGTAACCAGCTGCGTTAAGGTTGTTGTCAATAAAAACAAGAGTGTTTTGCTACCATAACATACTGCACCCCATATCATAACTCCTTGAGTAAGGTCTGTGTTGTTGCGTTCCACAAAAAAATGTTTGATTTTTACGTTCTACACGCATCCGTCTGACCCTCCTACGAGGACGGCCAGATTTACGGCGGCGATGTTGAACCCCTTTCTCGGACCATTTGGACCAACATCTCAATACCGATGAAACATTTCGGTTTTCACGATCCACTATTGCACACGGTTTCGTCACCACACTATACAGGTTTATACCGATCTTCTGGGGCACTATACGTAACACTTACATCACAATACAGTATTTGTGTAATGTACCATACGAATAAATAATGGAAAGAACAGCAAAACAAAAACTACTTGATACATTTTATTAAAATTTTAATCATCACTTTATTTAATGAAAATAAACGTTTTCTGAAAATTTCATTAAAATCGTTCGACAACTTCTAGGTGTTGCTATTTTTCTGGAAGTCAGTATATTTCTCTCGATATTGCTTGTAGTAAGATCGAAGTTGCAGCTTTCGCAGCTTTTTGAAGTATTAACAGTACATTACCGAACCTTTGAAACTAAATGTATTGATAGCTATAAACTTCAGTACATACCTGTTATTATTGTACGTAATAATTATAATACTATAATGTTGCGTAATTTTTAAGACATGTTATTGTGACAACTACCTGAAATGGTCAGTTAACTAATGATGCTAATTATAACATTCTAAATTACATTATATGTTTGTAACTATTAAAACGTGGACTAAGTGGTTACCGTGATGCCCTATGACTTTAGATCTAAAATCTGTGTAACGTAAAAATAATAATCAAATGAGTAGTTTGTAACATTTAAGTGTTACTGTGTATCGTTACACACTGAATCGCAAACACTCTGTACCGGGTGGCCAACTAAGAATTGACGCCGGCTATATCTTAGGAATTATAAATCTGACAATATTGAAAAAATATTTAATAAGTAAATCGACTAGCGTGAAATTGCGGGAAATTATTTTCAAGTTTGTAAGATGACCGCTAGGGGCGAAACTGTTATGGCTGATCATAAATTGGCTCTTTCTCCAAAAATATGCAAATATAAATATATTTTTAAATATTGCCGTATTAAGACTGTAAAATTTTAATTTTTTTGTTTAGGTATTTACCTCTGTCTTAGAAAATGTAGTGGTGGGGAACGTCAAACATGTTTTTATTTAAATGCAAATAACTCCGGTATAAGTTATGGAATTGAACAACTAGGTATCGTTTAAAAGAGTTCTTCTTACTTAATACTATGCAGTATAAAGATAATCTGAATAAATTTTGACGATAGCTAGAGGGCGCTGTTTAACATTACAACAATTATTGCATATCATGAGATTTTAAACAGCACTCTATGTATCTTTTACACAGTTAAATAGAAGATAAAATTCTAAACAGTCGGCGCAAAACCGCAACTTCCTATCCTTTCAAACCAAAGATATCAATAAAACAAGTGTTTAATCGACTATGTAATATCTATTTAATTTAAATTAATTGAAACCATTTAATTAATGCCGCCCTAAATGTTCAAACAGTCGTTCATCGTTTTCGATGTACTTCAAGCATCTAAAACCGGACAATGTAAGTGCAAAAGAAGAGACAAAATGGTAAATACAATCGTTCTAACGAAGGCACCCGTCATAAAATTAGTAGGCTGTGAAATAAAATTAGAAGCAATATTTCGCGATTTCTTGTAGCCGATTTACCTATAAAATTTTTTCAATACGGTCAGATTTATAATTTTGAGATATAGCTGGCGCCCATTCTAGTTGGCCACCCGGTACATTTCAGGTTACAAACAATACAATTAATTATAGCGTCATGCACCGGAACGAAGTACAACA